>APFE031494324.1:0-14582 GCA_000404065.3 Pinus taeda
GCTAAGTAAGCACTATATTATTCTCCATGTCTCAAACTTCAAATAAAATGACTTCATCAAACTTTCAAGCATGGAAGAAGAGAAATGATTGGGCTCTCATAGAAAATAGAGTCATGGGCCATGTTCTAGGAAACCTTATAGAACTAGAGAAGTATAATACTAAAGAATTTCCAAAGTATAATAAACGAGAAGGTGGGTCTCAAAGTATTCTCATTGAAGACCTAAAACACCATCTTATTCCCTTTGTTGTATATTGGGCACATCTAAAGAAATATATGACAAGTTAGTAAACCCATATGCAGTCAGTACCATAGGTCAAAATATATCTTTGAGGAATCGAATTTAAAAAATAAGGTTATCGAAAGATGAAGACTTAACCCCATACATTATAAACATATCACAATTAACGGATCAACTACAAGGTCTTGGAGAAGTCATTTATAATTTTGAATTAACTACCTGTTTACTTAATTCTTTACCTTCAGAATGGAGTACTTTTGTTACTATAATCTATTCCAGTAAGGACACTCCAAACTTCGGTGAGTTGTGGACTTTGTGTATTCTAAAATAAATGAGAATGAAGACCAAGGATGACAATGAGCCCAACAACGAAAACTATCAAGATTTTTCTACTATATCAAAGAATAAGAATGGAAAGTTTGGAAGAATTGAACCATGTTCAAAGTACAACAATCAACGTCATGGAAGACAAGATATGTCAAAAGTATGATGCTTTGGGTTCAATAACTATGGACACTTTAATAGGGACTATCCCAAGAATCCACAAATTAGGAATTAAAATAAGAGGAAGGAAAGGAATGGAGCTCACATAGCTAAAGAAATTAAATAACCTGAAAAAAATCCAAAGAATGAAGATCACAAAGGTCTTTATTATTGAAGAACCCCACAACTATGAATTCTACTAGAAATTTGTTTTCTCTTTATTAGAAGATGGAAGTTGGAGTAGCTTATGAAGTTACATCTAAGAGACTTAGATTTTGCAAGTTATGGCATCATGAAAATAAGCATATAACATTGAAGGAATTCAAATCTATAGAGTCAATTGCATTTTTATTGGAAATAGTAATGTAGCAAAGCAAGGATAGAAGGATTTGGACCATCTAGTACTCCACATTTAATTAAACAACTACTTGGCATCATGTTGTTAAAGGAGAAATCATTTAGCACAAAATGATCACAAGGATCCCCAACAGTGACAAAACAATCATTATAAGAAGGTTCTTCAGTACATGGAAGAAACATAGTAACGTGGAAGATATATGTTCCACATGAAGATAATGGAAGAAATTGTGGAGCAATTTAAGAAGTTTGAAGATAATCAATTTGGAGCATCCAAACATCATCTCATAATTTCTCATTTTAGAGAAAGAATATCATCTTAGATGGCATCTTCAAATAAAGAAGAAGTTTTCTCAAAAGGAAGTTATCTAGATGGTTGTATGAAATAAATAGGTATGGATATATTTAGAAAAGAGATCTTCATTAGAAATTACAGTCATGTCTACAGAAAGTGTTGTAGGAAGAGATGGATGCAGAAATATACTCAAAAGAATGAGTATGGTATGTCTTGGTTAGATTGGAAAAGAAAAAATTGTTCCATATCATTATTCAATATATCGAAACATGATATAAGAAATGAACACATGGTGATATTGATCAACATCCTAAATTCTCTATTGAAGAAGGCAAGAAAGACAATAATGGAAACTTCAAAGGGAGTTGTAAAGACCCTAATGGATATGATATTCGAACTTGTTGATTAGTTTAGGAACACAAAAATCGATGATTGAAAGCTGAAGAGTATCAAGAGGAGCTTTAGTACAATATGAAGATAGACCATGCAAAGGGATGTTCATTTCATAGGGAGAAAGTAGATAAATTTGACACCTTGACTATAGGATGCTATGACTGGAAATTTTGATATTGAGAAAATATTTTTGGATGTGGTATAACTTCTTGAAAGAATATATGGAAAAAATGTGTACTCTATAATGTTAGTAAAGGCAATAATTTTATATTGGAAATTACGAGATGGTTTGTTGATCATGGTGGGCTTGATGTTGATCTAGAAGAAATTAACTTTCCTGTTGGATAGAAAGAGTTATAATTCGCTCGAAATCGATAGATTTGAAAAGGTAATTTTAATCATAGATACTAGAAATGATGGTTGATGGAAAGTGATATGAAAAGATGGCATGAGCCATGTCACAAAGTTGGATTGCGAAATATTTTGGCTCCATGAAATCTAAGAAGGTAGAAGCTTGGATATGATATAATGGTGCAAGATGGGAGCCCGTGCAACGACTACTAAGATCTCCATTAAATATAAGAAGTTGATGATGTAGACAAGCTAGGGATTGTGATGATGTCTCCTTGGTTGAGAGGGAGCAATGGATCCCCTCCTTGTTTGACAGGGAGTAAGGACTACCTCCCTTGTTGACAGGGAGTGATGGTGAACACTATATTATTTTTGTGCCATGCACTAGGCTTGGACTAACAATCGTAAGTCTAGTGAACCCATGAGTATGGAGAATGGAGGATTGTATATGAATTTGGGACTGATAATCCTTAAGGATTTGAAATCCAAGATAGGTAGTAGTCCCATGGATAAATACTCTTTGAGGATAGGAAAGGGTATCCAAGAAAAGAGTAGTCTAGGAAGACTTATATTCTTTGAGGATTGGGAACCCAAGATAATAATCATCCTATAAGGACATAACCGATGAACATTTCGATGGGGTATGTGCCTTGAAGAGGTTGTGGTGTTTGTGTCCAAATATATGCCTCCCAACATTTTTCTCTAATCTAGTGGAGAGATAGATCTTGTTATTCAAGGCCTTTCTATATTGCAATTTGACAAGGTTGGTTACAATATTCATGCTTGATGATGGCTTATCAAACCAACTGTTCGTATCAAAATATTTCAGTTTGAGAGTATCCTTGTATCTGATTATCTAATTATGAATACCTCCCAAGAGAAGAGGGAGTGTCAAAAAGAGTAACTAGGTCTGGTCTTCATAATTATAATTGTACTCGTATCATTGTATTTTCCATGTAAAAGAAAAGGAAGAAGAATATTTTTTTATCACTATTATTTCATTTTTCAAGCATCTTCTTCATGCTTCTAAGGTTTATTGAGTCAAAAGAATATTTTCCATGAGTCAATTTATTGTAGTATAATCAAGTCCCATTTGGACATGTGAAAGTAAGCGGACAAATATTTTTATTCTAGTCAAAATAGTCATTTTTGTCCCCACAAGATCAAGTTGGCCCTGCTTGGACAAGTTGGTTGTAGAAGGGACCCATTCGACCTCCTGGATGTGTATATATATACTCTGACATCATTAGAGGACAGACAAGAAAATTCATTTTTTATTGCTAGAAGAGAGAGAAAACCAACAAAGAAGTGAAGGAAACAACCCTAAAGTCAAGGAGGAAGAAAAATCTTCCACAGTTTGAAATTTTGTCCTAGATTCTACCACACATGTGAAATTTCAGAGAGTTTTGGGGGTTAAAAATTGCATACCTATTGCAAGGGCTGAAAATCAAAGTTTGAGTAATATCTGAAGAGGTTTGACTATCATTGAGTTGGTTCGATTTGACTTCATTGAGAAAAGTTTGAAGGAGGGTTAGCATGGGTCTTGTGGGAAGTTTCTAACTTGGAATTTAGGTCTTATATTTCTTACTTTGATTTTATTCTATAATAAGTGAACAATTGATTGGGTTTCCCCCTTGTGGGGCTTGGAGCCTATATCTTTTATTCATTGTGTTCTTGTGATATTGATGTTCTTGTTTTTGGTAATCATTTGATGAAGAGAAAATATTGAAAGTAATAATGAAGCTATCATATATTCAAAAGCAATTATCAAGTAAGAGAAATCAACCATAATTTGTTGCCTTAGTGATTTCTCAAGAAAACGCACCACAATCCCAATGAAAAATATAGCACACAAATAATGAATGAAGCAAAATAACAAGCTCAACAATATTTTTCTTAGAGGATAAAAGAATGGCCTATCCAATATCTCATTCACATTCACATGTCTACTATAAATATGAGAGATAATAAAAAATTATATCTAGTCTAACATATTTTGAAAACCATACAAAAATGCAAGGTTTCAATTATGAACAACAAATATAAAATATAACAAATTGCTCGACAACAATGATTTGAAAATGACAAATATATTTTAAAAATGACCTTTAATCCAACAAAACAGAGAGCAATAGCCATTGTGTGTATGACAAAAATTGCAAATCTAAACTTCCTTTGCTACCCAACAAATTCATATTTTCCATAATGTGGATACCAAAGGGACAATTTGCAAAAACCAGAACTAGATATGAAGCTCAAAAACCAAAAACCAATAGTAACACAAAGTAACTATGAAAATCCAAATCACACCAAAAAATCCAAAACAATGAACACAACGAACATCGTAGGAGAGTTAAATTAAAGTTGCAAGGGTACAATGAAAAGCATAAGTGATTGTTATTAACACTCGAACCAACATCGTAGGAGAGTTAAATTAAAATTGAAAAGATACAGTGAAAAGCATAAGTGATTTCTATTAACACTCGAACCAAGCATATAAGGATAGAGTCAATGCTTAAAAAACAACTAAAACGATACAATTGAAACCTCATAGTACCTCATAGTCTAATAATAAAATTACATTGTAGTGCAAACCCCTTAAGAAAACACACTACATGCATAATCAACCAAATGTTTCAAGGGTTACAAATAACAAACCGTACCTAAAAACTAAGAAAGCGAAAAAATATCACAAGATCACAACTATAAAGAACAACCCAAACTAAAAAATATAAGGAACAACCCAAACTAAAAAATATCACAAGATCATAACTATAAAAGATCTTAACTATAAAGACCAAACCAAAGTAAAAATCGAAAACACACTCACACGGGCACCATAATAGTTACCAAACATGAAGCACAATGGAGCATAGCCAACCACAAACAACATCAAGACCAAATAAATATGTCTATATATACCTCCTAATAATCTAGGACTAACAAAATTATAGTTAAACCGTCCAAACAACTTCACAAGCTAGTCGTTTATTGTATGAAAACGGTTAAAGTAGATGTATAAATTATGGAAGAATTTAATTATAAAATGAAACGAGTAGACTTCAAGCAGCCCAGTGACGTAGATATCACGTAGTCATGTAGATTGGTTTGAATAATTTAGTAAGGTACTTTTGAGTATTAAATGCTGTTATTTGCGATTGAAAATTTCAGATTTGTCTTTTTGTGCGAAGCTCGTTTTTTTGTTTAAATATCTCGTAGCAATAAGTGAGTACAAATATAACCAATCAATTTATTCTCTATAACACCTTGAAAAGAGAAAAAATATCTGCGAAATCCCAAAAACAAACTCATAATGATGTTATCCTTTTTGCATTTTTTTTTTATTTGACCCAAACGCAATAACTTTTTGGCATGACACGGCAAACATTTATTTTATAGTCATACACAAAATTATTAACGAAGTGCTATTCCATCTCACTTATTTCATTTTATTTGAGCTGCTGCATTTTCATGTGAGAGTATATCCTGTGCTTATCCATAACAACCCTCCGTCCTCTTATCCCATATCAACGTTCCGAAATTTGGAATGCAGCAATAGGGCCGTGAAGATAAGCCGGGCCTCACAGGTAATAACGTGTCCAATTGGAACAGGACTGGTAATTCACATCTCGTCGTTTTAAATGCGCGTACTGGCAGACATGTGGAGGGTCGTTGCATGGCTGAAGAGTTAAGTGCCGATGTCCCATTCAATGAAAGGTTGTAAACAGTAAATATCGTATGGGTTTAACGTTGTCGCCCTTTCTTTTAATCATCTCTAATGGAAAATAAGAAAGTTGATAGCGATTCGATTTGGGAAATGGTGGATTTATCGGGACTCGGTAGCCACACATCAATTAGCAGCATAAGGAGAAGATGATTCTCCATCCCATCATCTCCGGAGGCACGATGAACGAAGTGGGAGGCCTCAAGGGCTCCCACTTCCCATATATAGAGCCTAAAGCCCACTTTCTGCTACAACACCAGAAGATAGAAGGGCAGCTAGTGATTTCTTCGCTCTGTTTCGACATGTAGATTAATTAGGTTTCACTCTTCACCCTTGGCCTTTGTGTGTATATTCCACATACTCACAATCATCTCAATCACTTCGTCTGTTTTTCTTGTTTTTTCAGGTTTAGCAGGTATGGGAGCACCAACAGTTGAAATGATAAGAAGGTGGCTATGTCGTTGACAGAAGATAAAGGGCACATGCGCTCACCTGCAGAGACTCTGCAGTTGAGGGGTATGTGTCCTCTATTCCTCTGTCATCGCATCACGTTTCTCCTACCTATCTAAATTGTTGTTTTTACATATTATCTTCCGATAGATTTACTTGCTTGCATTTAAAGTTTTTAGCTCTTAGACACTCAATGTCCTTCCTATCTAAATTGTTGTTTTCACATAATATGTTCAGATAGATTTACTTCCATGCATTAATTTTTTTTTTTAGCTCTTAGCCACTCAATATAATGAGAACAATGGATCTATGATGTCTTATTTTTCTGTCATTATATGGTATTTACTCCTCATTCAGTGACTTGTCTGCAGTTATGGTATTCTGCGGTTATGATATTGGAGATAGCATATACTTAATTGTATTTCAATTAACTAAAATTATTTCCACTTCATTTATTCTTTACTTTTCAGCTATTTGACATCACTGTAAAAGCTGATAAAATATTACAATTCCTGCCTTGTTTAAACCGAATAAACATTACAGTTCCTGCGATGTTTGTCCTATGGTTATCTATGTTAATGTTTAAAATACTATCTGTTGGCAGCAGAATGTTTTATCTTTGGATTTTTTCTGTCATGATATATTGAACCTGAATACTAGTTGTGAGAGGCACATGTTTTATAAAACATTACTCAAATTTCTTAGATCATATATTTCATATAACATATTATTTTTAACTCAATTTGAATGCTTAGTAGATGATCTTTATTATTTATGTCAAAGGTGACAATTTTCTCATTTTCTGTTTGAAAGTATTACGTATGCGCACTCGTCGAATAAGCATACTATATTACCAGTTTACCCATAAATAATACAGTGTCCAACTCACGACCTACGGACTGTCAATCCTAACTGCATGTCCCCGTGACGAGTTCTAATTCAATCATGAATGTAAAAAGGTTAAAAGAAGCAGTTCACCATTAACCCCGGCAATACAAGACGGCCGATATCTCTAGTATTGGCTGTTTTGGTAGAGACGTGATAACCATCATCCTAATTATGGAGCAAGTGTCTATTTCTACTATGTTTTACTAATTTTGCAGTGTGCTGATTACCAATCCCGTTATTTATGGAGCGACAGTCCAGACTATTTGTGGCATGCCTAACTATTATGGCGATTCGTGAAGCTCTGATCACCTGTCATCATATTTAGGGTGCGACCGTCCATTTATGGTATGCCTTACTATTTTAGCGAAGTCCTGAACACATATTATCCTATTTATGGAGTGATAGCCCATTTCTGCTATCCGTTTCACTATGTACTGTACTCACGATTGCATTTCGAACACCTTCGCTGTTGACAGCAATCTTTTCCACAGCGTAACATCAGCGCGACAACATTTCAACGAGTTCCTGCGCCTATCGTATCTGCAGCTCCTAGTAATGCTGATTATGTGGTTATGTATTCACTGATTATTTGGACTATAAAACGCCAGTCAGTTTGTTTATTGATTGTTGTCACTATGACCAGCTTTGTCATGTACTGCAGTTGGTCAAGATCTTTCAACGGATTGAAAGATCAAAGTAATGCAAAATACTGAATGCAGTATTTTAATTGTAATTGGTTATCCCTGGTTAAGTATTTACGTGAATTATAAAATTTGAAATTCCAATTCTTTAGTTAACCAAAAATTAATCTGTTTTTGTAAAAGTAGACCTATAATTAGACCTATAATTACTTGAGATAGCTAAATATTATAATGATACTGTCACAAATAAATCTTATAATACTCAAATTGCTAATTCGGTTAGATTAAAACAAAATACATATTTCACAGCAGTAACTCAATCTTATCCATTACATTGATATATATTTCCCAATAATAACCCAATTTTATTAACTATTTTGAAGTTTCAAATTCTTTTATTAATTGGTGATTAATCTAGGTTGATATGTTTTACAATTCCTTTATTAATCCGTTAATCTATATTTGTATGTTGTAAAATTCCTTTATTAATCAATGATTAATTAGTTAGTGACTCATCTATATATGTATGGTTCAAAATGTATGTTTCAAAATTACTTTATTAATTAGTGATTATTTTGTTTTTTTAAATATATATAAATGTTTACAGAAAATAACGATAATGTTCAGAACAAATATTGTACGAGGTAAAATCAATTCATTTAGATTAAAAAAAGATTAACACATATTTTATATAGTAGACATTTAATTTCTCTAATTTATATTTTATAATAATAACCTAAGTTTAATCACTATTTCCAGATTTAAGTTTTCATTTTTAAATTAAAAAATCTAACAAGGTCCAAATTTATTTATTTGCTCGTGATTAACTTGTGCTAGTAAAATAGCATATATAAATATGATGTTCAAATTTCTTTATTTGCCTTTGATTAACATGTGTTGTGTTCTGTGCTCGTAAAATAGCACAACCACATTTACCAATATAATTGATATGTGCAGATAAGCATATATGAATTATATATATTAATACAACCACATTTTCCAATGTGGTTGATATATGTTGATAGGCTTATATCAATCACCTTAATAATTCTTATGTGTATTTTTTTAAACACAAACTATTTATCATTATTAATAATTATATAAATAATAACAACCATATTCTTATATATTTATATCATAACTCATCATAATATTAGCAGCTACATTTAACAGCTAGAAAATTAAGATATTATAAGGACGTCATCAATCCCACTCTAGAAGATCAAAAGTATCTCTTTGTTTTAACTAGCTCAAAGAAGAAAATTAATATAGCCAAGATTAGAACGAACTCTCATGAGCTCCATACTGAAACAAGTCGTTGGGAAGTTCCTAAAACACCATGAATGGAAAGGTTCTGCCATCTCAGTGAGAATACGAACAACAAGGATGAAAATCACTTCCTCTTAGAGTGCCCCGCATACAACCACATTAAATCTCAGTTTCAAAATCTTTATTGCAATACTGACCTTCCTTTCCTACCCTTTTACCTTGTCCAATTACAGAGAGGCTTCTGTCCAAGCTTTTTGAGCATAGGAATAAAATCTTAAATCAAACTAAATAATTCGTTTCTTTAGATCCGATAGACCAAAATTTGGTGCTAACAACAACTACTACTATATAGTATTATTATTGTAACAATATAATATATTTATTATTATATTATAATAATAATATTATTATAAATATTATAATAAATATTATTATATTATTATTATTTTAGTCATAATAAAACTATTGCGCCATAATAATTAGAAGTTATAGTGATAAGAGAATTATTATGTTCATTTAAAAAAAAACGAATTATTTATAGTTATTAAAAAGTTATATAAAATAACCATCATATTCTTAATATTATTCTATATTTATTATATTATATTATAATAGTAATGTTAATTATAATAATATTAGTATGTTAATTAATATAATATTAATAATAAATGATAATGATATTATATTACCATTACATATAATAGTTATAATATTATTATTATTATAATATAATATATTTTTATTATATAATTATAATAATAATATTAATTCATAATAACAAAAATCATCCAATGATAATTGGAATTGGGATAAGGGAATTATTGTGTATTTTTTAAAGAACAACTATTTATGATTATTACTAACTTTATAAATAATAGCAATTATATTCTTATGTATTTATATATTTATGATTATTATATTAATATTATAATAATAATAATGGAGAATAATATTCCCCCGATCGGGGTTTTTTTGGCGGTGGGCAGAGCATTTAAGTTCATGCAAGCGCAAAAGGTTTTCAGGGTAGTGGAGGGCCAGGTAATGATAGGCCGGAGCAGCCAGACAATTATGTAGGATCACGCTCCAAGGTGGAGCAAAGAAAGATTGGGGATGAAGGGAGGCGGAGATGACTGTGCGTCAGACAAGGGAGGTGAGGTTGCAGGGACGATCGAAGAGCGAAAGGACAGGAGCAATAAGTGAATGAACAAGTGGCAAGGCGGAAATCGGAGGGCGAGGATGAATAAAGGAGGGTGGCATGAAGGAGGACAGAAGCGAAGGGAAGAGCGAGAAGCCTGGGAAAGGAAGAGTGTGGTGAGGGAGAGCATCAATTGTAAGAAAAGGCAGAGCAAACAAGATTCTAAGGAGACCGGAGCAAAGGTGACAGTGAAAATGGAAACCAGAAGGCGAGTGAGAAGCGAGGAGACGGACGCCACCACGGAACGCAACAACTGGGAAAAGAAGGGAAAAGGTGTGGCGAATGAAGAAGCAAGTGGGGAAACTGTTATGGTCCCGGATGACTCAAAGGACGAAGTCGAAATGTTTGAATTGGATGAGGAGAAATGGCAGTAGTCTCATGCTAAACGGGGAAGGAGCAAGGAGTACGAGACAGAGGATAGTCAGGAGAATCGGGAGGGCGAAGATTGGCAGGGCCGCGAGCGAGGGGGAGCCAGAGAAACTGGTAGTGGGTTGGGCTTGAGAAAGCGAGGAGTGGGAGGATAATTTTGAAGAAAAAGAGGTAGGGGAGGACGGAGGGGCTAGCGAGGTCGGGGCAGGGGAAGAGCAGGAAGCCATAGGGAAGAGTAGGCACCAACTTATGTTGGAAAAACCAGAAGAACTGTGGGGAAGAAAGTCTGGTTTGCAGAAAGAGCTTATTATGAGAATACCAACAAAGATGTCAGAAGGATAATTCAGCAAATGGAGGAGGAGGCTATTCAGGGACAATCTGATCCTGAGATGGAGGATTGGGTTTACCTTCTCCCGGACCCTGGTAATACGAGAGGCCGCATGACCCTATATAAACAAGCATTGCACGTTTATTGGGTGATGAAGAGACTGCTTGCCAAGGCAATTTAAAAAGTAGCCATGGAAATGGCTGAACTGTCTCAAGGGATTTGAAATCTCAAGAAGGAACTGAGGAATATCCAGATTACTCTGTTAATGCAGGACAAGAAGATGGATGAAATACAACAGCAGCTAAAGCAATGCCACCCCGACATCAATAAGGAAATGGAGCAGCAGCCAGGAAAGGAGGCATAGTTTTGGTAGAATATATCTCAATTTTGTTTTTATGAAGATAGTAGATAACAGTTTAGACACTGAAGTTTTTTGTGATAAGTATAGAATCAAGATAAGGAAAATTAGCAGTCTCTATGAATGAATAGTTTATTTAGCGTGGAGAAGTAGGCTTAAGACCTTCTAGTTTGGGATGGAAGTAAAAGACCTAAGGTGGCCAATATACCTGGTTTCCCTTCGGGGCGAGTTGAGGCCACTACGTATATGTAATGGTTTTTGATTCGCAGAAATAGAATAAAAAAAGTCCCTCCACAGTTTACAAAAAAAATAATAATGGAGAATAATATTATATTATTATAATAATAAAAAAAAAATAATATAAACAATTATATTGTATTAAATTATCATAATAATAATATTATATTATATTAGCGAAGGGATTAGTACTAAAATCTGAAAGATTATATTACAATAAACCCAAGGGATTAATACTAAAACTCAAAGGGATTATGAACCGCAAGGAATAATATTAAACAAAAGAGACTAGTATTATAAACCCAAGGTATAAAAACCCTAAGATAAATATTAAAAATACTAAAATAAACATGGTTGAATTAATAAACCCTAAGAATTAATATTTTAAACTGAAAGGAATAATAAAACAAAGGGATTATTAATATTATAGACAGAAGGAACTAATAAGATATAATATAGATGTTGGCATGATGACACATGGATTGTGTGCATGAAGACTGTTTTTCCATTTTTTGAACAAATTATTCTATTTAATTGATTAAAAGGGGGATGAGAGACATTCATTATTCCCATAGGAGAATTCTAGGAGAGGAGGATACATTGGATGTAGTAGTTGATTGATAGCTTGGGGCTAGCCAACTCTAGAAGGACTTGCTATAACTAAGCCTATGGTTGGTCAGAGAATCATACATATAACATTGTTGAAGTCAGTGCTATCTGAATAGTGCAGTAACTATGAAATATCCAATAATATATATCTTCACTTTACATGCAAGTCTTCTCATGTCATGGCTTCATAGAATATATAACAATCAGTTTCATATTTTATTTTTTATTTTGAAAAGGATAGAAGGACTAGATGCAATGCCATGCCAGTATCTCCTTATCTATTGAAAAGCTAAGAAATTTAGGGCTTAATTTTGATAGTTAGCAAGGCCAATTGCAATATAAAATAATTTTCAACATGGAAGTCTAATAACCTACAATTAGTTCAACATATTTAAAAATTTAACTATTTCCAAAAAAGAATATGCCTACTAAAAGCATCAAATAAATTCCCCATCAATATTGAGTGAGAAGAATTAAATACTATATACAATTCCACGTTGTTGGAATTCAAGGAACGAATAGACATGAAGAGAAATAAAATTATAGGTATACTAGATTACTATTGATACATGCACTGAGAACCTTCTTTGCTCTTCACCTATATTAGGTAGCACATAATCTAAGGTATTTATACATAATTTATTATTACTATAGGTTTGATTCTTCACTTAAAAATATTATAGAACCTCAAATCTTCATTATAATTGTAACTTAGCTTTGATACCATATGTAATGAACACAAATTAAAAGATGTGAGTTATTTACATCAATAAATGTGATTAATAATCAACATAAAAAAATATTCAATTGATTGGCATATAACTTATAAGGCTGTGAGAACAGAAGACCGACTTGCAAAGTAAAGATACACCTTAGTAAAGATGTTAGATTAGTTGCATTACTCAGATCCCACTGACTGCAACAATAATTTATGTATGAATTTTTTCCACACCGTAAGTTAAACTATACTAAGTCTTTCTATAGGTGGCCACCGTGGAGCACTCAATCAATCACTACAATGAGTGAATCCTCCTCTCCTAGTATTCTCCTCTAGAAGGAGGGAATGTCTCTCATCACCATTTCCAACAATTAAATAGAACAAATTGTTACAATAATGGAAAGAAGAATTCACACACACAATCCATGTGTCATCATGCCAACTTATATTTTGTATCTTAAGTTTTCCTGAATTCAACCTATTGCCTAATTTGACTTTTGGTTATTTTATTACCTTTTCATTTTTTGTAACTTCTTCTTATCATTTTTTAAGTTTATTTTTATTTATTTATTTGAAACTTCATTTTATTATTTATTACTTTACTTATGTACTTCAATTATATTGTCTCTTTTATTTACTATTTTATTTATTTATTATTAATATCTTTCATTTGTTATTTATTATTTTATTTATTAATATTTGCGCTTTTTATCATTTCGTTTATTTTTCCATTATCATCATCGTTTATCGATTTACTAACGTGGGGCATTACGTTAAGAGAAAAATCAATTTATGACCAAATGAAACATACATTTTCCAAATCAATATACATTAATATTAACTCATAGTAGCAAACAATTTAACTTAAAAAAAAATGGTATACTTCCAAACCACAATATATATAAGCAAAAATATGTTTTTTTGTATACAACGATCAAACATTCTATTGATATTCTCTTCCAACACTCAATTTACAAGAAAGCATATTCAATGCAAATTATCTCAAATCAAACGAGCTTAATAAATAATACTTAAACTACTAAATCATTAAAATAAAATAAATAACAATTTCTTCTTCAAGCACTAAACAATGACAAACTTCATCTATCATAACCAAGACAATATTCATAACAACATGTAATAAATACATAATATATTTCATTCGATCCTATCAAATTGTATCTAAACTAATACAAATTGAAAACCACATACAAAAAAAAACATTCGAATTATGAATAGGTAATATTTCTTAAACAAAATCTCCAACAAAAATGTTGACAAGGAGCATGTTTTTAGTTTCAATAAAGTCAATTTGGAACTTGTTTCATAGATTTTCAAGGTGAAACTTGAAACCTGGAAAAGGTAGAATACCAGGGGCAATGGTAAAGTTGGAAAGTTCTGCTACCACAATCATATTGTCCTTTGTCATTTATAACCTAAAGGTGAAAGGGAAAACATAAGACACTGATCCAGGTGGATGTTGGTGGTCACCCACCTATCCCATTTGGACCGCCACAATTGTCTTTCAGCATTTTCAGTTTCCTTAATTGTAGCACAACTTACTATTTTTAGCAGTTTTTCGGGTCCTGAACTTCCGGAGCCGTTTTGAGGCCCTAAACGACCGTTTTTGGGGAATCCGGGGGTAACATGGGTCCATGGAATGGACCGATGTTTCCC
>APFE031494328.1:0-29713 GCA_000404065.3 Pinus taeda
TTTTTCTCCTCTGTAGGGTGCGATGGTCGGGAATGGACAAATGGCAGGGACCAAAATGCGAGGTGGAAGATCATGGAATCTTCTAGAAGCTCCCCCTATGACACTTGCCACTCCATTTTCGATTAGGGATGAGTAAGAGATCTTCATTCTCCAAGTGGAAGCAGTAACTATCAGAGAGAAGACACTAATCAAGATCCCAAAAGACGACTCACCTCTCCGTAATCATCTATATATGGATCCCTCATCACAGAGATCCGAAGGCTGGAATTTTGTAATCTATAGAGATGTCTTGTTGGTATTCTTGTTTACATTCACAGTGTTGGGTGATTTTTCTTTGCTTGAGGTGAAAGAAGGGCTTCTTAGCTGGAGGATGATGCTGGGTCAGAGCTGCTTATGGTTGTAATCCTCTTGCTACTTTTTATCTGAATAAATCTATTCTTGTTTCCTTCCATATGCTGGTGTACTTGTTTATATGCTTGTATATGGTTAATGTACATCTGATCCTGCATTATTTATGAATTTAGATCCTTGTTTCTTGCATAGTAGTATGTTGCTGTGATTCTACAGGTCCTTTTGAAGCTGAGCAGACAAAGAGCGAGCAACAAAACTCTATCAAGGAGAGGGAATCGAGCGCAAGACTCAGGTTGGCCCTCTTGGTTCTCCTCTCATCTATTTTCATAAAAGGAATTAATAGTAGACTTTGCTTGTTTGTTTCTAAGACAGCCACCCATCTTAGTGGGAATAGCAGCATCTGTGTGGACACTATTCCCGTATAATAGAACAGTAGCCTTGTTAAGTTACCTATAAATAACACAAATTCTCCACTTCCCATTTTTTTGGGTACTATGAAAAGAGGGGACACCCATTCACGATCTAAAATGAGGTATATGAACCTTGAATATAGTTCTTCCTTTAGAATATCCTTAAGGAAAAGATTCATCCTCCTTTAGGGTTGGCGCACAAGCTTGCATCCTTCCTTAATGTAGATATGATGAGTACAAATTGAGGGATGCACCCCTTTTGTTTCCTTGTAGTCCCGTGCAAAGGCATCAATATGTTGTCTTAATACTATACATAATTGTTCTTTTGGCTCATCTAAGAGGGAAGGGTTAACTTTTAGAGTCCTAAATGGGATGATTTCCACAACCTTGGCATAGTCTAGGTTAGAATCGACAGAGTATAGATCAGTCCGTGGATTGTTCTTAGGTTTCTCTAAGGATTCCTCCACCAGTTCATCAATTGACATGGAAGTAGGAGGTTGATTCTATATGAAGTGGGCAATAAGGTCATCTTCATCTAGTTTCCTACTTCCCACAATAGTGTTTAGTGTACAAATTGGGTAGAGGGATTACTGATAAAGGTCTTCTTCTTCCTTGTCCTCTATCCACAAGGGTAAGTCATGCTCAACAAAGGGTTGAGTAGAGGGATATAATAGAAGATACTTTGAGAGATGCCCATTCTTAATGGTCATGTTCGCAGCCATGCAACTAATGTAAGCATCAACAATGACCAACCAAGGTCTCCCTAGGATAAGAGGATAACCATTAAACCTAGTCTTGGGATGGAGGACAAGGAAATATGTGGGATACTCCTAGGAGTCGATAGATACCATCATGTCCTCAATAACTCCTTTAAGCGATAGTATGGACCTATCTACAAGATGTAGTATGGTTGTGGTCTTACTCAAGGCTCCTTGGAGGTTGAGCTTTAAGATAGTTTCCTTGGTCATAAGATTGATTGTATCCCCATGGTCAATTAAGGTGTTAGGGACTACAATTCTATTAATGTGCACATCCACTACTAGGATACTAAGATCCAAGTGATTTGGCGACACCACCATCCCAAGAATTAGATCAAACAACTGCCCAACAACATTGATAGTGGGGGAATCTCTTCTTCTCCTAGAATTCTTGAAACTTTCTTCCTTGATTAACTTGTTGTAGACGGGGACATATTTTATGGCCTGAAGAAGGGGTATTTTAACACACAAGTTCTTCAATTTTCCTAGAAGTTCAAACTCTTTTGGGGTGTGTTGTTTAGGTTGTACCAACCTTTCAGGATTCGAAGGTGCATTGGATTGAGGGTTACCATCTTCCTTCTTTTCTTCAATTTCTTCAGGTGGAGAAGGTGAGTGAGAATATGGAAGTGCCTTCCCAGCCCGAAGTTTTATCTCTTATATTTCCACGTAAAAATTAGGATAAGATGTTTCCCCACTGTAAACTTGTTGTGCTTGCTTATTGTTTGGGTTTGGATTGGGTTGGGAAGGCATTTGAGGTTGTTGAAGTGGGTTGTTGTGAGGTAGTTATGGTCAAGTTTGAGGAAGATGAATTAAAGTAGGAGGTTGGGTTGTCTAAGGCCTCCATCCTTGTGAATGGTTGCCCCATTGAGGAGGTTGAGGTTCATATGGCTAGAAAGGTTAGTTGACAGGATGAAGAATATACTAAGGAGCATAGTACTAGGGAGAGGGAATGGATCATGATGGATGAGTTGGAGGGTACCAAGGTTGGAAGGGTGGATTCATATTTCAAATGAGAGGAGGATATTGTGCACCTTGCATGCCCTAATGATATGGATAAGGATCTTGGGACCTCCTTCGGTTGATGAAAAATAGTTGTTCCAACCCATTCTCTATTCTTTGGTATACAACCTTTAGGCTTGGAAGAGAGGGTTATTTATTTGTTACATGACTTTGCTCACAGAAATAACAGACCTCTATGGTCTTTAGTGGAAACCCATTTCTTGGATGCCTCTCAATGCGTCTAGGGAAAAATATAGCTATTTCCCTTTCTTCTTCCTCTTGCTTCCTTTTAATTTTCATAGTGTCCATATGCAAGGAAAATGTATGCAACATTTCAGTATTGAAATCTTCCAACATAATCCACATCTGATGTTTGATGGTTGAGGTGGAGGGAGAAGAGTTAAACAGGCCTTGAATGGACCTTCCCTTTTTCCTAGAAGCCCTCGAATGGTTCTTGAATAATGTCTTGATGTCATCATAGGCCAGTCAATACACATCTCCTCCAAACAACATATTGAGAGTCTCCATGACAACCTCCATAACCCCTTAGAGAAGTAAAATCTTGAGTGATTTAGGATCAAGGGTACAATTAGGCATCCTATAATTGATTTGGAACCTCTCCTCATAATGTTTTGAGGACTCATCTGGACCTAGGGTCATCCTAAAGATTTGTCATTTTGTCTCCTTATACCTATAATAATCCTTGTACTTCTCATTAAAGGTTTGTTGCATCTGTTACTAGGTAGTGATGTTGCCTCCAGGTAGACTCATAAAGCACCACAAGGCTACATCTGTAAGGGTGGAGGGAAGCCGCTTCATCTTATTTTCATTAGATATATAGTCATAGGTCCTACAAACTATATCAAACTCAAACATAAATGTGTCAGGGTCTTCAGAGGCTAATCCATGGAAGTGTGGAAGGGCAATGGGGTTGATATTATTCATCCTGGCCACTCCATTGGTTTCTCAGATGGGAAATATTTCATTATTCTTGATTTAATCCATGTTTTGGATGGGTGATATGGGCTCTTCCTTCCCTAAGGGTTCTTTAAATTTTTTAGGTTGCTCACCTAGAGGATTTTCTAACTCCCTTGTGGTCAGAGAGCGAAGCTCACAGTCACCAAAAAAGAGCGATGGTTGACTGGTTGAAGGGGTGGGGTTTTTTGGTAGGAATTTCCCTTGATTATCCCTACTCCTATGATGCATGATAGAACTAGTTTTCTTTTTTCTTTTTGGGATTTTCCCCTTTTCTTTAAAATTTTCCAAGTCAATAGTACTGATGAAAAATAAAAGATAGAAAAATAAATGCAACTTTTAAGTAGAAATAAAACCTACTTGGACACCTCCCCAGCAATGCCGCCGAAATGTGACAAACCTCATCATCCCAACAAGAATTTTGAGACTCCCAAGGCTACAATATTTAATTATCAACCCGAGGTTTGTAGAATCTTAATGATGACAATGCTATATGAACAATAGGTCAAGTTCTACTCATGCCACCTTGAAGCAATGGATTAGATCAAGGCATACAAAGACCAATCCTTCAACTAGCTTAGAGAGTTATACTCTATTTATGGGAATGAAAACATTATTCTAATTGCAGAAATGAAAGTGATATTCATCTAATTGTAAAGAATGACTCTAATTGCAGGAATGTAAAGACTATGCTAATTGCAAAATGAAAAGTGCAATTCTACTTGTAGAATGTAAAATCAATGCTCTACTTGTAGAATGTGGTAATTTTATTTGAAAAAGGAAACTTGATCTTTTCAACAACAATGCTTGTGACTAAAATCCTAGGAAATCATAAACTCAAGAACCAGGTCTAATATACATTACATTGGTGAATGTAACACCCTCCTCACACATCTACCCAAGTAACCAACCAACCGGAGTAAACATGTGACGATAGGCTACTATGATTAGATTCAAACTCTTATGTGACTTAAGGAAGTGGAATCAATGGAACAGATCAACAAACCTATCCACATCAAAAACAAAACCCTTAGGAGACATGTCAATCGTTTATACATCCTGTCCTTGGGTCCCACTGATGTTCTAGACATCTTAAGCCTCAATAACTCTCATGTTGTAGGCATGACAATGTCTAGAAACCCAAAGTCTCTCTCACAAGATTTCCTGCCAGCATATAGACCCAATTTTCCAGTGTAATCCCAACATCCCTAGGATTTGAGCCACTTTTTCAGGCCCAGAGCCCGAGTCACTTCCTAGAATGGAATGATAATTTAGGACCAATAAAAGAACAGGGAAACAATGATGCAAAAGAAATAAGTTAAACAAGACCTTAATGAGACCCCTACTAGCCATGACATGCATTTCGTCAAACATGTCGCAAGCATGTAATCTACAGGTGTAACCAACACAATTAAACATAATGATCTTGTACTTATCTGAGGATCACTAAGAACCATTGTTCCCTCATGCCATTTGTTGTATTACTACCTATTAGGCCATAGGTACATTATCCATTCATTTACAAGCAAAAACATGCTGAGATCCATACATAGTTGCTGTCATAAAACACACATATAACCAACATAATACCAACATAAATACTCATGAAAGTACAACCATATAAACCACATATAATCCATCAAAATGCTCATAGAAATACAAGGAGAAATAAACTTTCATTAATGATGCAAAAACCAAAACCGGGATGGGACTTCCACGTTCCACCCAACCATAGAATGGCTAGGCCAGATATCTCTTCAGCCATTCACCCCCGTGCCCTATTCCAAGCATGAATGTGGGATTCAAACCAAACGAACCAACTAGGGAACACTGAGGCTAAACCACCTCACCCTCATCAATAAAAACCATGCTTTACTGTAATCCATCCTGAATCACTAGGCCAACAGAATGAACACATCATAATAGGCTTTACCGTGACCTCCACCCGATCACTAGGTCAAACATGCAAATTTCTCCACCTACACCATGAGGATTGTTTTTGTCTCCCAGTCTCTCAAGATTTACCACAATCCAAACTCGTATCACTATTCCATAAACTGAGACCCACTCTCTAGACTTTACTGCATATCCCAAATCCAAAATTACTAGGCCCAATAGAGAGAAACCACCTCTTGGATGTATCGTATATCCTGCCATTCACCGCCAAGGATTCTTAGGCCCACTGAGGCAACACAATCCTAGATTTACCGCAACCCACAGTCTGGGTTAGAGGTCACTAGGCCAGTGGCGTTACCACGAACCACAGTTTGGTACTGGGACCACTAGGCCATGTGCTCTATCACTCAGAGATCCAGCTCACTCAACTTTGAATCCATCTGGCAATCCAACTCAACCAAAACATGAGAACCCCATCACACCATGGCTATCTGGAAATGGCAAGGCTAATATGAAAAACTATTAAACCTGGAAAAACCCATGCCATAACAACAAAAGAACCACATGAAATATATTGCATGCCAAATCTAGCAAAGAAAATACACATGCAAATTGATACCTGCAAAGAACCATGCTGTAGCTTCTTGATCTTGCTTTTCCTTACTTGCTCTTTCCTTCTTCTTGCCTCTTTCCTTTCTTGATCCCATGCATAACCATAGAAAAAGCTTGAGCCAAGAGCTTTCTCTGACTGAGAGCTTGCCAATTGGTCCTCATAAGCCTTGTTATGAATGAAGCCTCTATTTTCTTCATTTTCCATTATTTTCCTTCATGTTACTCCTCACATGAAACCTGTGACCTTTCACTTTCTTTTTTCTCCTAATTTCCATTATTTTCATAAATAAATGCGCCAAAAATGCCATTTTTCCTTTCCAAATCCTTAGATATTTCCTTTGCCAATTTCCTTATCCATAATAAACCGAATCAACACCCACTAGGATGTTTTCCCCACCGTTCAACTTGGAATACGTGTCCCATCACAGTGGCCATATATATATTTTTACATGGAATTTTCACTAGGGCTATTGCAGAACCCTCCCCCTTGGAGGAACATTGTCCTCGATGTTTAATGACACTTATAACCAACAAGATTGATGAAAAAAAAACATACTGCCCATGGAGCTTTATACCACAACCCATTGCAATATTTACAATGACAACTTGCTAAAACATGACGAACATACTGTTTACTGGAGCTTTATAACACAACTCATTAGGGTAATAAAAACCACATTTTATTCACCCAACAAATAATCATACTGTCTATGGAGCTCTATAAATCCATCTCGGTAAAATATTTATAATAGTACACACATATACACATGCACATTTTCTCAACCAAAAAATAAAATGATATGATGCTTGCGTCTACAACAAGGGAATCTAGAGGCTCACACCTCCACCCTTAAAGTAATACCAAGATTCACCTCCTTCCCAAGAAGTCCAAAATCCATTGCCAAAGTCAAACTACATCCACTGTCCAATGCTACAATCCCGCCCCACTTGTCCTTTCAGCGAACAATTACTGACTCATTGTTCAAGGGTGCACTACCAATGTTCATTTGATTCCATCTAGAAATGCTAATGACCAAAACAAATATATCGATGACCTTCCCTTCTATGCTACATAGTCCCTCAAGAATCCGGTCACCCCTTCCGTGCAGTCATTCACCTTCCAAGTTCCACAGGAACCCCCATTTCGGGTAGTCCATCCATTGGAAAGGCTACCTCGCATCGGAAGATACATAAACCAAGGGATATCTCTGCCTTAAAACCATCATACCGGTCATAACATGATCATAAAAATTAATGGACACAAATGCGTACCAATGTCCCACAATGGCCCTACTCCTGAAGTGCTTTACCAACATACTGCTGCATGTACCAATTTCTTTCATTGTTACTGCTAATTCTTGCAGTTGATATCAGCCACTCAACCGAGCATGTTCATGCATTCTTGTCCCAAGCACATAATTTCCTTTAGATTCAAAATAATTGAAATAACTTCAAATCATACCTCATTGATAGCTTGTCAATAAGGTACACTTGCAATCCTGTTTACTTCCTGTCATAATAAGTCAAACTAGCATCTTTGACTAAATCAACATGTATAAAAATATCACATCAAGTTAGCTCAAAACACAACCATCATAGATAAACATCATAAATCACATGTAAAAAATCATAAACAAGAATCATAGATCACATATAATAATCATATACCATAATCATAAATCACATGCATAATAAAACTGGAATAAAATACTGATACTTATCCTTTAATCAATCCTTAGCTTCGACGTTTGTCTTTATTCCGTACACACTCTAGATCGGTTGCCACACTAGAAAAACACCCAGTTCCTTCTCCTCAACCATGTGCACATACACATAGTGTGCATCACACACATACAACTACACACATCATACAACACCATGCAATACATGCATCTACACCAGTACCATATGTACCATATGTACACAGTACCACCTGTACACTGCAATCACCTGCACAATGCGTGCACAGCATCACATGTACATGCCACCACTTGCACAACATGTACACAACGCCACATGTACACTGCACCACTGTACAACGTGTACACAATACCACACACATGACATGTATGCGACACCATATGTACACAATGCTACATGCACGACATGTACACAACACCACCTGCACACAACACCACTTGTATAACATGTACACAACTCCACTTTTACAATCATGCACAAAACACCATATGTACATAGCGCCCCATGTAGAACATGTATGCAACACCACCTATACATAGCATTGTATATCCAACATGTACATAGCATCATCCGTACACAACACTGCATATCCAATCATGCATACAACACCATATGAAATATTCACACAACACTATCTGTACCATCCTATACATAACACTGCATAAACGACATGTACACACACTATATATACACAACACCACATGTGCACACACCATAGATGCAACATGTACAACATATACAGCATATTCACAATAGTATTACCACACATCCAAAACCACACTGTCCTTACCAAGAGACCTTGCTTCCAATGTCTTATCCATGCTTATCCTAGCATAGACCACACTACTTTCATTTTGTTGTTGTATCCCTCGGTATAACCTGTCCATAACATAGACATAATATAATCACATAATATTAACTCATAACCACATGATACTGACCTTGTATATTTTTCATGACTACTCTTCTCAAATGATTCCTTGTAAGACCAAGAACCTCTTCATGCCATTCGCCTGCGTAAGCAATTATTCTTTCATAAGGACAATTCCCAATGACCCCATCAGAAAATGACATAGATACCTAGATACATACATATATAATAATTAGCATAAAACAATCCTCATTTTGTCAAAAAAGGACATACATACATACATGTATACATCTATAAACATCAACATAATCATAACATAACTACCAAACATCATAAGATCAAGGTTAAGAGAACTTCCTTTATGCGTGTAACACATGCGAAACATCAAGAAAAATAGTTCCCAACATAGCCAAGGCCTATGACACCGCAGATCCATTTAATTTACCTATTTTGGTTACCTTTCTCATGTCTGTACTGTCACCGTCCATTTACCACAATGGACCTAACTAGTCCAACTGACTGTCATAGTCTTACCTTCCACTGCATTTACTCATTCAACGAGCTTCATCTCTGTCTTACATTACCTGTTGGATACCACAAAACTCTCCCCAAGCTCCATTAACTTTCCTCTTTCGCAACTAATTACCAAGAATCAAAACAATAAAAGGCAATAACGGAAACAACAACAAGAAGACCATCAAAACCAAAATATATACGACACCGCAACAAAGTGGTATAGCTATGCACCAGACACAATCAAAATAAAAAAATCAAGTGCAAAAATCACAAAATACCAAAAGCATAGGACTAACAATAGACACCATGACTTAATCCCCGTGGTTCCCAAGGAAAGATCGACCTGAGCCTTCTTTGATATTTCATGGCAATCTCTCTTACCATGCAACTCCCTGCATCATACCGCCTGTTATCACCCAAAGAAACTGTCCTAGGTTGTAGCTCGGAGATGCCTGGGAACATATAAATTCAACTTACTGTTACAAAAGGATGAATGGAAGGAATGATGCTTGTTGAAGCTAGATAACCACTTCTACTTTGCTTAACTCCAGACATGCGTGAAAACCTCTAGACTACAAGGCTTTAGACCACCAATTACTCACAGTTTAAGAGTTGGGTGAATATGAAGAATACTGACCACACCAGCAGATGCACAAGACCATGTGATGGCCAACTACAACCAGTAAATAAGTCTACAAATCTAATTCACTAATACATAGACAGGATGACAGCTCTCTGGCATTAGGTGAACAGAAACCTGAATGACTCATTCACTGATACATACAAGACTTTGACACAAAGATAGGATGACAACTTCCCTAATGCTAAACATCAAGAGCTCATAAATACAACATATTAGGCATAGCTTGGAACATAAGGAGAATGAAAGTGAGCAATTAACATCAAAAGAAGCTTGTATTAGCTGAAAATGAAGACGAGACATTGCAAGTATCAAAATAGTTACAGTCTCCTGAAGTTGAACCTTACATCAAAACCTCAACCATCCATCCTGATTACCCCTTATTTCTGGGTATATATGGAGTTTTAAACAAAGGCACTTGGCCATTCTAAGTATGGAGGGGTCATTATTGACCACCAACCGCATTTAGTTGCCTGATGAAGTTTCTGAGTGCGTTTGCTTGCTTTAGTGGACGAATTTGATCTCCTTGGGTGCTCTGCTGTCCTCTCAGGTGGCTGGAGTGTCGTATAAGATGAAGCCCATAACTGTTAAATGCAGGTAGTTGCTTGGGCCTTGTTCTTTTCTTTCTCGAACATACTGTTGTTAAATATGGTTGCTAAGGAGTAACTTGCAACTGGTACTGTGAGACCGGTCACCTTCGTCCTTCGGGCATATGGAGTGATCAAGTGGCGTGGATTGCCTGGCGAGTAGATGGGTTGGATAAATGAGGAAGATCAACCGTCAGATCAAAAGAATAAACGGAGGGGATTTCTTGGCGGAGGGTATCAGGAGATATGGGAGCAGAGTGACCATGGGCCGTTGGATCTCGGGCGGACATATCCAACGGTCGTCAAGCGAAGGGGGCGCGAAGCGGTTATCGGGCGGCAAAGGAAGGATAAGTGGTAAGTGGTTTTGGTCGCATCGCCTTCGGACGCTGGGTGGTAAAAGGACAATGGTGCGTGATCCCACTCAGTGTATGACACGTGGTGGTGGAGGAGAGAGGAAAACCACACTCCATCGTGTGTTAATGTGCCGTTACTTCGTGGGCGCGAGGAGAGCGGATGTCGTCCGATCATGGTGGGGATGATCGGACGACGGGGAAATGATCACATGGATTTTCGTCGGATGTGACGGAGAACCATTGGATCGGAGGTGGTGGAGATCAACGACTGAGGTTACGACAGTGAGAGTTTGTGAAGGCGCGCAGTCATATGGGGGCAGGTTTACGAGGGTATGGATTTAAGTGCTCAGAGCTTAAGAGCAAGGGGCTTTTACATGATTTTTAATGAAAAATCATGGAAAATGGAGATGAAGGGAGGGTGAAAGAGGTAAAGGAGAAGGTGAGAATGACTAGTATAGACTTCCTTTGAGCATAAACCAAGGAATGAGCTTATATTCACCCTTCAAAAGACCATAATTAAAGCAGAGCTAACATTGGCTCCTTCTGGGGATGAGATCCTCCCTATGAGGTCTCAAGAACTACAAATCATTGCCTTTCCTGTGAAAACCATATTAGCAAAATTTCCTAGTGTTCAATTGGGCATGGAGTCTAACTAGGTCTACACTAAAACTGATAAAATAACATATTTACAATTTTAAGGCCTGAAGACCTTAAACAACATAAATTTTCAAAAATCGGCCATTAACTAGGCCATCAAAAACTGTCTCCCCTTCCATAATTTGCAGTATGAAAGTATTGTTCCCTTGGATCTGAGAAATGATAAAAGGCCCTGTCCATAAAGCATCAAATTTCCCATGGTTTCCTTTTTTCTCTTTCAGTGCATCCCATTTAAGAACCAAATCCCCAACCTAAAAATTATCTGTTTTTGTCTTCCTATCAAAAGCTTCCTTGATCTTCTTTTGATGTGTTGCAGACCTTTCAACCAACTGTTCTCTGATTTGATGTACCTCTGCTAAATCAGTGATCCTATTTGCCATGCATTCTTCAACATTCTGCTCTTCTTGCAAGAACTTTTCCGCAGGGAGGGTTAACAGAATTGGGAATATAGCCTCAGTGCCATACACCAGATTGAATGGAGGATTCCCTGTGGATTTCTTGGTGGTTACTCTGTCAGCTCACAGTGCATACTTGAGCTTAGAATCCCAACTCTTTTTGTTGTCTTCCAACAACTTTTTAATTATCCTTATCAGGCTCTTGTTGGAAGATTCTGCTAGACCATTTCCTTGAGGGTAGTATGAGGTGGAATGAACCAGCTTAATTCCAATTGAGTCACACATGTCCACCAACTCTTTTTCCCTAAAGGCTGCTGCATTGTCTGTAACCAGTTTATGTGGACAACAAACCTAGTGAAGATATTCTCTACTAAGAACTTCATGATCACGTGGTGATCAAACTTTCTGGTAGGGATGGCCTCAATCCATTTAGTGAAGTAATCAGTGGCCACTAAGATCCATCTTTGCTGGCCACTGCAATGTGGATGAATTTCTCCAATGAAATCCAAGCCCCACTGCTGAAAAGGACCATTAGCATGTATGGGTTTTAAGGGAAGGGACTTCAATTGCTGCTTCCCTTCAAATCTTTGGCACCTGTCACAAGATTTGACAAATGAAAAGACATCAGAAAATAAGGTGGGCCAATAGTACCCAACTCTGAGGATCTTGTGGGCTGTATTTTTCCAATAGTGGTGTCCTCCACATACGCTGGAATGAAACTGCTGCATAACTTCCATGGATTGTTCTTGTCCAGACATCTCAAAAAAATTCCAGAGGGGTCATTCCAATAGAGTAGATTTTCATGAAAGCAGTATCTGGCTGCCCTGAGCTTAATAGTTCTAGCTTGGCTTGGAATAAGGCTTGGAGGAACTTCTAGCTTCAACAAGAATTGAGCTATTGTAGAGTACCAATCGCAAGAAGATATATTTTCTGCCAATGATTGATTTTTCCATGGTTCAACTGCCTCTTCATTTGTCTGACCATTCTTTGAAATTGTGCTTATGAGATTTATGCCCATCATCCTGCAATTACCTTTAGCCATAAATCTAGCAAGGCCCTGACCTCTGACCAACTTGGTGGGCTTCAATTCTATGTTAAATTCAATTAGTTTTGAAATCCACTTGGTCCTTCTTCCATCAACATCAGGCTACATTAGGACATCTTTTATTGAAGCAGAGGGCACATATGCAATTACCTTGGAGTGTCGAATGTAAATTCTGAAAGATTTCAAAGACTTGATAATGGCATATGCCTGTTTTTCAATGATATCATACTTCAGCTCAGCATCCCTTAATGTTTTGCTGAAAAATTCCACTGGATGCTCTGAGCCTTCTTCATTTGCTTGCAATAAAACTGCTGCAAGGGTGTCATCAGAGGCAAATGAAAATATATGGAACTCCTTCCTGTAATCTGGGCTGATTAAAGTAGGAGCTTCCATGATAACTTTCTTGATGGATTCAAAAGAGTTTCTTGCTACATCAGTCCATTTGATCTCTGACCACTTTTTCAACACGGAGGTAATGTGTTTTATAAGTTCTGCAAAATTTGGGATAAACCTCCTTACAAAATTTATCTTGCCCAGAAAGGACTGGATGTCCTTCTTTGATCTTGGGATAGATAAGGTCTGTATTGCCCTTACTCTTTCTGGGTCAATTCTGACACCTGCAGTAGAAACAACATGTCCTAACATCTTGCCTTCTTCTAAAGAAAACTGTGACTTCTTAGCATTAACTGAAATCCAAAACCTTCTGCACTTCAGAAACACTTTCTTCAAATGCTGCAAATGGTCATGATGGCTGCTGGAGTACACTATTATATCATCTAGGTAGATAAGGATAAAATTATCCTTCTCTCCCACAAATGCTATATCCATAGCTCCCTGAAAGGTGGTTCCATCATTCATCAGCCCAAAAGGGATCTTGGAATACATAAAAGTGCCCTAAGGAGTGGTGAATGTAGTATTTTCTTGGTCACCTGGATGCACAACAACCTGGTTATACCCTGAAAATCCATCCAGAAAAGACATCACTTTCGCTCTTGAGACTTTCTGCAGCAGATGCTCCATTTTAGGTAGAGGATAATTGTGTTTCTTAGAGCATTTGTTTAAGTTTTCAAAATCAACATAGAGTTTGATTTCTTCACTTTTATTCCTCACCACTACTAAATTGGCTACCCATTTTGAATATCTGAGAGGGACTATGATTTTGGCAGCCAGTAACTTCTTGATTTCCTTTTCAATGAGAGGGAGGATTAAAGGATTTATTGGTCTCAACTTCTGCTTAAAAGGAATGGTGTCTTTCTCTATAGGGATTTTATGCTGGATGATATTTTTGTCATATGTTTTTAGGTCACTATATTCCCAGGCAAAAACATCAGCAAATTGCTCCATTAAATTGCAGTATTCAAAACCTTGGGCAACAAAGAGATGGGTGGATAGATTTATATATCTTGGGTGATCTGGACTCCCTGTATTATGCTTATAGACTACAGATTGATCTTATTTTTGGGTGGCCTTATAAGGCACATCATCCTGGTTAAAGAGATTTTCTAAAGGCACTAGGCCTTTAGGTATATGATCACTGGGCAATTGGACAATACTATCTTTGCCAATTTTGTTTCTAACCCGGGATTGGGGGATTTCCTCCAAGACTTTATTCTCTTGATCAATTTTCATTTCAGATAATTCATCAATGACTTGAAGAAACCTATTTACCTCATCATCGTCCTAAAAAAATTTCCAATGCTGGACATTATTAGGCAAGGATGGTCTATATTTCATCTGGACTTCATAAACTAGTCTGGGAGGCATGCGAGGGATAAACATGCTAGTAGACACAACAAGGGAATCAACAAGCTAATTTTTGACTCTAGGGATGTATGAGATACAAAAACTATCAAAAGAATCTTTAAGTATCCATACCTCATCGCTATATCCTTTCAACCTTGGGTGCCTTGCTTGAAATGTTTTGTTCACTTGCTAGATGATAAGATCAATATCTCCACACACCTTAATGTTTCTGATTCCTCTGTCTTTAGTTGTGTTAAGGCCCAAGATCAGAGCCTCCTACTTTGCTATATTGTTGGTGACTTGGAAAGCCATCTTAAAGGATAGATGTGTGTTTTCTTGTTTTGGAGAAATCAACACCACCCCTGCTCCTGCAGTCTCCCTGGAACATGCTCCATCAAAGAACATTTCCCAAACTTGACTTCCTCACTCTTGCATGACCTAATTCACTGGTTTCTTGATCTGCATTGAGGCCTTCTTGGATTCTTCAATTTGGAGGATACATGCTCCAAAGTCAATGTCCACAACATAAATGGGATGATTAGAGGGATTCTTATCATCACTGATGATGTAAGCCAGCTGTGCTTCTCTATACAATATCCTGCTTTCCCCTCCAAAAACTGGGACAGTGGCATAAGATAAATCATTTTGTAATGTCCCACCTAGCCTCTTAATCCACCCTTTGAACAACAACATACCAAACTTAGGGGGAACATCTGCTACCACAATATCCATCATCATGCTCTTCATGGGCAACTGAGTTAGGGTAATGGCCAGGTCTTTGATTAATCCTAGAAATTTTACTTTCCTTGAATCATATGAGAATAAATCATGATATGGTCTAGTGATATCAAGGCCCAACTCCTCCATGACAGCTTTAGGCATCAGATTGTGGCTAGCCCATGTGTCTAGCAGGTAATTGTGGAGTATTTTTTCATGAATGGTCAAGGAGACATAAAATGATGGAGAATTATCATCAGTAGGTTCATTCATTTGGCTATGCAAAACTGCAGGCTTATCATCTTGCAAATTCACATAGTAAGTGAAGTTTTGTGAGGCTTTTAGCTCAAGAGCGTCAAGGATAGGCTTTCCAAAAACTTCACTCTTTATAAGTTCTATTAGAGGCATAGATATTTTTAACTTATGGACTTCTGATTCAACGTTGAAAGGGGAAGGGGACTTGTCAGGACCTCTTAGCTCTTGAGCCAGTGCTTTGAGGATGACTGGATCAGCTGCTAGTCTTTTCTATCTGATATTCTGTTGCTCTGTTGGGAAAATAGCTTTTTTGATAGGATTCTCCTTGACATTGTTTGTTTTCGACCTTAGATTATATCTTTGTTGTTCATCAGTCTGTAGAATAGCTTCTCTGTCCCACTTTTGGCTATTTTGGTCCTGTAGCAATGATTCTTCATAGGCAGCCAATGTCAAAAAGGCAGCACTACCTTTGTCTTCCATGCAGTGAATTTCATCCTCTTCTTCGAAATGCTCCTCCTCCATGACTACGTTTTGGAAAGGAGCCTTAAATCTTTGTTCTTCATTAGCTTCTTTACCCCTCTGAATGGTCTACAATTGATCATTTTCTCTTCTAAATGGGTTTGGATGTCTTGGAGCAAATGTGTTTGGTAACCTTCCCTTTATATAGCTTTGCTCAACCTTCAGCTTAGATATTTCAGCAGCCAATGACTCTATCATCTTAGTCATTTTGTCTAATTTAGGTTCTAAAGATGAAGCAGAGGAATAAGAATCCTCATCTCTCTACCTCCTTCTATTAGCATGACTTTTGAGCTCTTCTGCAGCCAAGATATTTGATTCTACCTCTAGGGCTGCATCCTGCATTTCGGCTAGAGTGGCACATCTTCTTTCTCTTAAAAGCAGGAAGAAGTCAGAGTTAAAAGCATTGGGATAGGTAAGTTTGGAAGAGGTGGGGGTAGGCTTTACTTCAGCTGGTATCTTACTATACATACGATTGAATATTTTATTAAAATCAGGCAATGATTCCCCATTCTCCCTCTTGAGGTTTCCAAACTTAGTATGGTAATATAGCAAGTCTCTTTTATCTCCCCAATGCTTAAAAAATATATCATCTAATGCTTCAATATCAGCAATAGACCTAGGGCCAGTTCTCTAAACCATTTTCTAGCCTCTCCAACAAGGCTCTGGAAAATCACTCTCATCCAAACATCATCCTCACTAATATCTAGGTTATCAGCATAACTATAAAAATACTCAAGGTGTTCTTCAGCTGTTACTCCCTCTGTACCAGTAAACTTAGGCATGTATTTCTGATACTCTCCTGCAAGTATGGCATTTAAAGGAACAAGCAAGACCAAGGGCCCATACCTTGTAGCTATGATTCTTTCCATCTTCGTGGGTACTTGTTGGCCTGCCATGACTGGGGTAGGTGGAAGGGTACTGGCAGTTTGAATGGTAGGGAGAAATGAAATAGATGACATGAACAAAGGAGTATGATGGACTGTATGGGAGACTTTCTTTGAACTGAGATCCAAAGGGAAACTAAATGAACGAGGAGCTCTATGAACCTCCGAGGGTATTTCTTCACTAACAATGCTAGACTCTAGACCTTCACACTGTATATTCTCAGCTATAATCCTCTCTTGCAGAGATACATAAGATTTCTTAGGCTTACCTAATCCTGATGCTCCTTTCTATGATGTTTTCCTTTGCTTAGCAATCTTCTCAGGGTCAGGCACTGGGTCAGCAGGTGGTTTCTGAGGATTTCTCTGGGTATGCCTCACAAATTGAGCCAGAACTGTAATGTGGAGTCGCCACTAGGTTGATTCTCTAGTAGAGTCGCCAGATAGATGATTACAACTAGAAATGTGTCTAGACTTTGTCTATCATCAAAGCTGGAACTGTGTCGTTCTCCTAGGGAAGCTGAGCTTCAATCTCCTCCCCCCGACAACGACACCAATTAATGTTATCACCCCAAGAAACTCTCCTAGGTTGTAGCTCAGAGATGCCTGGGAATATATAAATTCAACTTATTGTTACAAAAGGATGAATGGAAGGAATGATGCTTGTTCAAGCCAGATAACCACTTCTACTTTTCTTAACTCCAGACATGCATGAACACCCCCAGACTACAAGGCTTTAGACCACCAATTACTCACAATTTAAGAGCTGGGTGAATATGGAGAATACTGACCACACCAGCAGATGCACAAGACCATATGATGGCCGACTGCAACCAGTAAAGAAGTGTGCAAATCTAATTCACTAATACATAGACATGATGAGAGCTCTCTGGCATTAGGTGAACATAAACCTGAATAACTCATTCACTGATACATACAAGACTTTGACACAGAGATAGGATGACAACTTCCCTAATGCTAAACATCAAGAGCTCAGAAATACAACATATCAAGCACAACTTGGAACAAAAGGAGAATGAAAGTGAGCAATTAATAGCAAAAGAAGCTTGTATTAGCTGAAAATGAAGACAAGACGCTGCAAGTATCAAAATAGTTACAGTCTCCAGAATTTGAACCTTACATCAAAACCTCAACCATCCACCCTGATTACCCCTTATTTCTGGGCATATATGGAGTTTTAATACAAAGGCACTTGTCCATTCTAAGTATGGTGGGGCCATTATTGACCACCAACCGCATTTAGTTGACCGATGAAGCTTCTGAGTGCATTTGCTTGCTTTAGTGGAAGAATTTGATCTCCTCGGGTGCTCTGCTGTCCTCTCAGGTGGCTAGAGTGTCATATAAGATGAAGCCCATAATTGTTAAATGCAGGTAGCTGTTCAGGCCCTATCCTTTTCTTTCTTGGCCATACTATTGTTAAATATGGTTGTTGAGGAGTAACTTGAAAATGGTACTGTGAGACCGGTCACCTTCGTCCTTCGGGCATACGGAGTGATCAAGTGGGGTTGATTGCCTGGCGAGTAGATGGGTCGGATAAATGATGAATATCAGCCGTCAGATCAAAAGGATAGATGACGGGGATTGCTTGGTGGAGGGTATTGAGAGATATGGGAGTGGAGTGAGCATGGACCGTTGGATATCGGGCGGATAGATCCAACGGTTGTCGGGTAGAGGGGGCCGTGGGGGTTATCGGGCGACAATGGAAGGATAAGCGGTAAGTGTTTTTGGTTGCACGACCTTCGGATGCTAGGCGATAAAAGGACAATGGTGCACGATCCCATTCAGTGTATGACATGTGGCGGCAAAGGAGAGAGGAAAACCACTCTCTATCGTGCGTTAACATGTCGTTACTTCGCGGGTGAGGGGAGAGCGGACACCGTCCGATCGTGGCGGGGATGATCAGACGGTGGGGAATAGATCGCATGGATTTTTGTCGGATGTGACAGAGAACCGTTGGATCGGAGGTAGTAGAGATGAATGGCTGAGGTTATGGCGGTGAGAGTTTTTGAAGGCGCACAGTCATATGGGTGCGGGTTTACGAGGGTATGGATTTAAGTGCTCGAGCTTAAGATCAAGGGGCTTTTACATGAGTTTTAATGAAAAAGCATGGAAAATGGAGATGAAGGGAGGGTGAAAGAGGTAAAGGAGAAGGTGAGAACGACCAGTATGGACTTCCTTTGAGCATAAACCAAGGACTGAGCTTATATTCAGCCTTCAAAAGACCATAATTAAAGCAGAGCTAACACTTCCATAAACACATAACTGCCAAAACATAAATAAATATGACAATACACCAGATACCTTATCTTGTTGTGCCAAACACGTTACCTTGTAGCTGAACATGCCCATACCATCTCTGAAGGGACTCCAATTCCCTTGACAAATCCACCTGTAACTAGAGACTAGCTAATATAACTGCCAATTACATGTCCATGAATATAGCACATATCCACATAATTTTAGACAAATCAAGGTTAAGAAGGATTCCTGTATGAAAATAACTCATTCGTTTGGAATTAGGGTTTCCAAACATAGTCAGAGGGATTTCTTGTCCAATTTTTTCCTCTTACCCTTTTACCTCATTGCAATTGAGGCTTATTGTGTACTATTACATCACCCAACTGTTAGTTATATAAACACATCAACTATTACCTTGTCACGCTAATACCAAGCATGTTTCCTGCAATTGCTCAGACATGTCAACCACAGGTTCCAAATATCAAGACAATCATATCTATCAATTTGAAATCAACTTTTACAAACAACCATGTCATAACCCATAGTCAACTCATACTCATTAGAAATAATGCTACAACTCTCAACTACATTCAAGTACATATCAACTGTCTCAACACATACGTGTTAGTTAAATTATCTTAAAACAAGATCATTGGAATGCATACTCATATTATGAAATTCATCAAACATTCAACCAACTTGCAAACATACCATGTTAAATAAATCAACTAGACACCAAACACTCAAACACCAAATATATGTCATAATCAAACAATCAAGCACTACGTAGATGACTTAAACAAGTTCATACCTTAATGTATCTTAGGGGAGGGAATCTTGTCTACACAATCAATCTAGTTAGGATGATATAACTTCATGAGATATTAACTTAAACATAAATAAGATCATGATACCCAAAATAGTCACCAGCTAACATGTTCACATCCTAACTCATAAACAATTATCATTTATTCATAGTAATCACATATGTACGATCGGTCTAGATTAGTACCACACAATGCAACATGATAAGTCAACTCATATCTGAATGTCGTAACCCTAACAATTTGCGTAGGCCAATCTAATTTAGCATGATACATATGACATCAAGATCTTAATGTAATAACCCTAACCATTAAGTTACTAGCATATAACAACACCAAGTTAACCTATCATGCTCATCAACAACGTATAAACTAATCGTTAAGCTAACTATCATTTAACAAAAACAAGTTAACCTATAACATACTCATCTACAACATATAACATAATCACTTGGTTATCTAATATAAAACAATAATAGCAATGCATACGACTACAGGTTACTATCATTCTTGACTATCTGACACATGTGCATATAGATACACTAATCAACTAACATATATCATGAATGTAACCATAAAATCAAAATACATGTACATAACCAAATGTATATAAACCTAATGCATATAACAATCCTTGACTTACATACATGCATGCCAAACATACAATACCTGTATGGCGATCTGCTGTTACCCCGAATTCCAATGTTGCAACCTCATTATTATGATCTACATCTTCTTCTCTATCTCAACAAACACATTAGCATCAAAACATACCAGTATCAACTTGATGACCTAAATTGCATACCATGACTTCACAAGGCATGTTTGACCTACTATTCATGCATAACTATAACCAAGACCATACATGCATGACAACTACATATAGACATATAACACATGAGAACCAAACCATAGTCACATCATTCTAGCTAGAGTCCAGTCATCAATGCATGACCATATCAACTTCACAAACCATGACCTCATGCAAGAGAACAACCATTACTCCATTGTACACATTTCCACATGCAACCATCAACATTCATAAGCAATGCTTAATCAACTACACATACGCATAAATGCATGTAGTCAACCATAAGGGATCAATTCTTATAACCAACCTACAAGATTGACACATGTAATCAAACATACAAGAATGAAACCTAACATGCAATGATGTAATTATCAAGTGACATACAACAACATGTAAGCGGCACATAACAATATGTAACCAGTCATATACTAATGACGATTCATTCCACAAAATCAAAATCAAGTTCCTCATGACAACCTTACTACAAGGATGATCAACATTATGCAATGCAACAAGCACATGGAATGCAAGTGTAAGAGACACACACACAACAGGCATGCATGCGTAACCAACAAATACCACCCATCCAGTCTCAGTGGTGAACCATGCTCTGATACCACTCTGTAACACCCTCCTCACACATCTACCCAAGTAACCAGCCAACCAAGGTAAACATGTGACGAGAGGCTACTATAATTGGATTCGACCTCGTATCTGACCTTAAGGAAGTAGAATTGATGGAACACATAAACCAACCTATCCACATCAACAACAAAACCCTTAGGAGACATGTTAGCCACTCATACATCCTGTTCTTAGGTCCCATTGATGTTCTAGACATTTAAGCCTTAGTCACTCTCATGCTATAGGCATCATAGCGTCCAAAAACCCAAATTCGCTCTTAGAGGCTTTCCTACGAGTGTCTAGAGACCCAATTTTCTAGTGTTATACCAATGTCCTTAGGATTTGAGCCACTTTTTTCAGGCCCAGAGCCCAAGTCACTGCCCAGAATGGAATGATAACTTAGGAGCAATAAAATAATAGGGAAACAATGATGCAAATGTAATAGGTTAAACAAAACCTTAATCAGCCCCCTACTAGCCATGATCGACGTTTCGTCAAACATGTCACAAACATGTAATCTACAGGTGTAACCAACATAATTAGACATAGGGATAATGTACTTATTTGAGTATCTCTAAGAACCATTGTTCCTTCATGCCATTTGCTGCATTACCATCTATTAGTCCATAGATACATTATCCATTCATTTGCAAGTAAAATACATACTGAGACACATACATAACTGCTGTCATAAAACACACATATAACCAACATAATACCAACAGAAATACTCATGAAAGTACAACCATATAAATGACATATAATCCATCAAAATGCTCATATAAATACAAGGAGAAATAACCTTTCATTAATGATGCAAAAACCAAACCTCAGATGGAACTTCCATGTTCCGCTCGACTATAGAATGGCTGAGCCAAATCTCTCTTGAACCATTCACCCCCGTACCATATTCCAAGCATGAACGTGGGACTCAAACTAAAAGAACCAACCAAGGCATACCAAGGCCAAACCACCTCACCTTCATCAATAGAAATCATACTTTACCATAATCCATCCTGGATCACTAGGCCAACAAAATGAACACATCATAACATGCTTTACCGCGACCTCCACCTGATCATTAGGCCAAACAAACATGGATGCCACTTGATTTCTCCACCTACACTATGAGGAATTTTCCTGTCTCGTAGTCTCTCCGGCTTTATTGCAATCTAGACCTGGATCACTAGACCCTAAAATGAGACCCACTCTCCAATATTTACTGCATATCCCAAACCCAGGATTACTAGGCCCACCAGAGAAAAAAACACCTCATGGATTTACCATATATCTTGCCATTCACTGGCAAGGATTCCTAGGCCCACCAAGGCAACACAATCTTGGTTTTACCGCAACCCATAGTCCAGCTTAGGGGTTACTAATCCAGTGGATTTAACATGATCCACATTCTAGATTAGGGATCACTAGTCCATGTGTTCTATCATTCGGAGATCCACTTTACTAAACTTCAAATCCACCCAACAATGCAACTCAACCAAAACATGAGAACATGTTGTGCTATTCAAATACCCCCCATTTATTTATATGTAAATCTCTTAGGAACTTATTATATAAATAATGGGGACCCTTTAAATTTTTAAAATCATAGAAAAATAAAACATTTTAGCATTTTAAAAGGACAAATTTGAGTTTATTTGAATAAAAATCCAAATTTCATTGGCTGAAACAACTCAAATGAGGCAGCCTCAAAGAGATCCTGACATTATCACACTTCACAAGTTGTAATGAGCAAGTCCCCATTTTATCATTTTGAAATGACACGATGCGATAAATTATATTGCAATCCCATATCCTATTGCATATAGCCCCTGAGAAAAAAACATACTTAAGCTTTAAAAGTATAGCCCCTGAGAAAAAAAACATACTTAAGATTTAAAAGCCTTAAGTATTGTTAAATATCTGCTCTATATCAGAACTTACCCGTGTCGCAAATCTTATAACGAGTGCGATTTAAAAAAAAAAATCGCTAAAGACCACTCATATTGAGATTTGCAATAAACCTTCCGGACTTGATATAACAGTTAACACAACCCTATAAATATGTCACATCCCGATGAATCACAAATTGGCAAAAGGCAGGCCGCTTCATTCACTTTCGATCTTCCGACTGCGATAAAGCTCTTTATTAAAGCACAACTATAATAGAGTCATAAAAATGAATAAAATAGAGGAAAAGCATGTTAAAAGATAATAGTAAGTCATCGATCGGGCCCGCTCCACTACCACATCATTCCTCATGATTTCACAATCACAAAAGGATTTTGGTCATTTCCATCGTCCTCTGCTCCAAACCCTTGATTGTGATATTACAATCATCACATCGCAGAATTATGATACCCAAATCGCTGATATAATGGTATCACAATCACATATTGGGAAAACACATTGAGACATGTTTACGATTACCGTCTGAAAGGTTTTTTGCGATACGATCTATTAATGGAATAATAAATTATCACGTGAAGCCTAGATTTCAGTTATTAAGGACTTGTAATGATATTTATGATTTAAATCCCCAAGGTGATTTGATGGTCTTTATGTAGATATTTCAGATTTTTCGCATTTAAAATATATTCTCTATCATTTCAAACCAACGCTCCTGCATTTCAAACTTGTTGTTCTTCATTCCTCTTTTTTTCCAATTGAAGGCTAATCCTGAAAAGCAACGATGTAACATAATGACCAAAGCAAAGAAAGAAAATAAAACCATGGAAGCTTGGCAACCCACACCTCCTATTTCCAAAGTAATAGAAATGCTCCCGCCTTTTCTAGGACATTATGTGCCTGATAGACAGTGGATCATCCTCATGGGAATCTAAGTATCAATTTCTTGAAAGTGAAGGACCAAAGATAATTCAGAGAGGGGTAACAACAGATGCTACTTTATCTTCTGAAGCCTCCAACTATGAAGTCACCGACTATTTTCTTCATAGGATCACTGCTTGACCCAAGATCCTTCCTTATACTGATATGGTGAAATGGATAATTGAGAACATCAATATCACCGATAGGACATTCTTGACTTCAACGAAAATAGTCATCCAGTCTTTTACAACTCAAGATTTGAAGAAAATGTACCATATACCCGACCCATAAAAGGTATATGGAAAAGCTTTCCTCAAAAAATTTTCAAGCGAGAATGAGGTGGAATCAAATCCAATTAGACGATGAAGATCCTACCCAATTAAACACAAACATGAAAAGTCATGTATGTACTCTTTATCTCCTCTCGACTCTCCCTATAGTTATGTCACAACTATGATGTGTAGGCTATTCAGGTACCCTAATACAACTAAATTCTCAGTGAAATGGGTTCCTCTTATTGAGGCAACATCGGATTCTTATATAATGGATTGGGGCACTATCCTTTCAAATAATATTGCCTCCTAAAACCGAGAATATAGACAAATTTGTATGTTACTACTAGAGTAGTTCCACATTCTTTATGAGTGTATATATCATGGTTGTAGTCTATTTCAATTTAGATTTCCCAATCATGGGATGGAAATGGACCATTCAAGATCCCACTCCTATCCATGTATATCATAAAATCCTGTGGGAGTCTAATTTCCATGCCCATTTTTATAAAATTCGCCACGAAGTCATTCTGCCAATACACCAAGCCTTTTTTGATAAAAGTGCACCAAGACTGTCTGAAGAGGCCAAAATTTATTTCATCCCTATAGGCAGGTGGTTTGGTGAAGAACTATTTACCTATGTTCGAGTCTATGGAAGTTTGGAAGCTCCTCATGTTCTCCCATTATATGTCCTTGATAAACTACTAGCTAGGAAGACTGCCTATCAAACTGTAGGGGATGGATTGACAAAAACCCTAAAGGAAGCTATTAACAGTGTTGGACCCACCAACATTTAGGGTATCACCCCGATATGAAGTCCAAACTATACCTCACATCGTTTGGTGCGGGGGTCCCATCTGGTATGACGGCCTGGTTTCCATTGTCTTAAGGATTTGCCTCGACTCTTTATTGTTAGCATAGGAGAGTGGTTTTCTTTGCCTTCGAGAAGTGAGGTTCACGTGCCTGGTGAATGCTAGTGTACTTGTGTCAATGGTTCTTTCACTGTAAAGGGAGAGGGTGGGAGTGAGTCCCAAGTTGGTTGGGATGAAGTCCCAACTCGGCTAGGAACACACAACATAATAGGACATGCACAACTTTCAGAGGAGCATTCCACATAGATGCGGTAGTCACAACACACAAGGTAAGATAACACATGAAACACCCAACGGATGAGTCCAAATGAGTGCAACAGTTGTTACAATAAGCTCTATGTGAAAGGTCTGTTTGATGTTCGGGGAAATAGCCACCACGAGAAAGACAATGTTAACATCATATACAACACATTTCCATTAACAAATTATGTGTTACAAAAAGTGAAATAGCTCAAGTGTTCAACATAGGTTAAAGAAGGATGCATTACAAGTGTTCAAGATTAGTCTTACAACAGTTACAATACATGTGTGAAAACGTGCTGGCATGTTAACAGGCTTTTGAATTAAGTAAAAGTTCCAAGACACATCGTTATACCATACATCACTAACCCCGTGAGCGGGGCATTGGAGCCACTACTTACTCCTCAAAGAAAAGTTTACAGACTCTCTTGGATATGTGGGAGGAGCTGAGGTGAAAAGTCCTTTGCATGTACAAATGACGGGGTATTTATAACCATGGGTGAAACTGACCCTTGTGGCTATCCGACTACCCTCATGACTATTTGACTTCCATGAATTTTCGACTTTTACACGACTCTTAGTACAACAAGTGGGTCCCTTAGACTTCACATTACATTACATTGATTGACAACATATCCCATAGTAGAGATGTGGGTGACATGACTCGACATGACAGTGTTGGTATATTCGTGCTACTGCTGGAGTGCATATCGAGCTACAATGCTGCTAGGTGATGGATATCTTCATGGTGTAGCACAACTTCACCTCTGCATGGCAAAGTGCGCGAAGTCTTTAATGGTATTTGGTTCACTTGATGATTCTTTGGCATGTTGTTCCTTACTTGCATGTTGTAAGGATTGACAGACTCATCTACTTGCGAAAGGTTCATGTTTGCCCGTTCGTCTGTTTGTGAGAACATCTTGCATGTTTTCATGTCCATTCACCTGTGAACACATGTTTTCATGATTATCTGTTCGCAAGCACATCTCTTTGCATGCATCATTCGTTCATCCATTGGTGAACCTATCCTTCTGCATGTGCTCCTTTCGTTCATTCGTTTTGTTGTCACACCATGTTCGTTAGTGTACCTGTGCCTACCGTCAATCATGACGAGACGACATCAAATCGAAAACACTTCCTAGTCTACCATGGCACACGATCATTTCTGATGTAGGTGACTGGGAGAGGAAACAAGGTTGGAAAGTGGGATGATGGCTCCGGGCACTACTGATGAAAACTGCGCAAGAGTCACTAAGTCATGAATATGGTCAATCCAAGTTGACAGTGACTATCTGCGAGGTTTGGCTCGGCTGGAAGGAAAAATTGTGCAAATTTTGAGAGGGACAGTCTGGGCTACAGGAAGGCAAGGTAGGCATAATCTGCGCAGTTTCTAGAACAAGCGGGCAGTAGTGGTTGGAGGGAAAAGTTTGCACAATTTTCTGGAGGAACATGCTGGGCTGCAAGGAGGATCAACAGGTAGAAATTTCTTAGTTTTTGAGAGGAACTGGCTGAGAGCCTGGCAGTCAAAACTACGCAATTACCAAAGGGAAATGGTAGTTGGCTGCTGGGTCACTGGCAACAAAAACTATGCAATTCCCAAGGGGAACTGGTAGTCAACTGCTGGGTGCTTGGCAGCAGAAACTGCGCAATTCCTGGAGGGAATTGGTAGTCTATTTCTTGGAGCTGCTGGTGAGGAAAACTGCACTGAGGTTGATAGGCTGGCTTACTAATAATCTCTACACAGTTTCTGAGCTGAGCGACTACTGTCTAGTAGAAGGCCTACTCATGAAAATTGCAGTTTTCTGTATGAGGAGCCGGTAAATTATCGGGAGGACTGATTGGGAAAACTGCACAATTTTCAGGGGAGATAGGGACAAGCACTTGGTGTCTGTCCAGCCTATCTGTGCAATATCCTTAGTTAGCAGAGTGGGCAAGGTCAGTAGCCTATACACAATTTTTTAGGGAAGTCAGTCATGCGGTGGTTGCTGGGTCTGTGTTGGGTCCCTATAATACTAGTGATTACCCCATTACTATGGTAGTTGTACCCCTTATTAATATTTTTGTTCCCCTATTGCACCCATATTGTTATTACTGTGCCCCATAGAATCCCTCTATTGTTATTTTTGTGGCTTTATATTATTATTATTAGGTCGGCTGGGTTATGTTGTGACTCCTTAGACTCCTATATATAGAAAGGAGGTTTGTCATTTGTATCATCAAAGAATTGTTCATTTATGTAATGTAAAGGAGGTTGCCCCCTCGAAGAGGCTGAATTCTAAGGCGTTGATCTATCTTTTCTATCTTTTCTTGAGCTGGTTTCATAACATTTGGTATCAGAGCTTTGATTCTAGGGTTTTGCTGCTCCAAACAGGTCATCGTGGCAATTTCGCTATAACTTTTTTCTCTGATGTTTCAGGAGTCACAAAAAAAACCCATTTGAGACGAAATCATGCAGAACCTTTGGTCCGAATTTCAGAGCTTCTTACGAGATATTTGCGGGGATATGATCTGAGGAAGTTGGCATTTTTGCATAATCATGAATTACATTTAAAACAGGTGACCTGGGGAAAATCGTCATTACTTTCTCTCTGTGAATCAGATTGAAATTTTGTAAGAAGGTACAGAAAGAGGACGGAATGGAGTTTCTTGTGTGCATTTTTCGATCCAAAGGTTGAAACAGTGACTTGTGGCACGTCGTACAAGTTCGCTATACTCAACTAGTCTATAATCAAGTCACTATGGGAGATTTCACATAACTCTTCCTTGGAGAATCCGATTTGGGTCAGACTTGTGGCATCGAAAAGAGGACACAGAGGGATACTACAGGTCACAAATTTAGAACTAGATGATTGGAAAGTACAGAGATACATCAGAGGCGATATCGAGCTCCTACAAAGTGAAAAAAGGTGTGTAGATTTTCTTAAATTTTTGCTTAAGCTTGGTTTGAAAATTTATTTAGAAGGAATTCAAAGGGCATAGTAGAGCATTATTATCGTTAACTGATGCCTCGAGGAAAGAAAATTCAAACACCTAGTAAGGAACCTGAAAGCTCTAGCATGACTCATGAAGAAGAGGAAGAAATGCAACATGATATATCAAAATTACAAGACTAAGTGCAACAACTATCCCTTACACAAAAAGGAACAGAATCTAAGATGGATGGTTTAAAGAAAGATGTAGAAGCTAAGATGGATGGTTTAAAGAAAGGTGTAGAAGCTAAGATGGACTGTTTAAAGAAAGGCTTAGAAGCTAAGATGTTTGACGTGGAAGCTAAGATGGATGATTTGAAGATAGATTTGAAGACAGACATGGACGAATTGAAGATAAATATGAATAAGTTGCTACAAGAAATGGGCACTAAGGGTGAAAGGTTACTAAAGGAAACTCATGATGAGAATAAAATAAATGTTAATCATGATTCCATAGATGCTAATGTTGGATCGAAGACTCACCATATTCCAAAAATCGATATGAGGAAGTTTGATGGCAAAGATCCTGCCACATGGATATTACAGATGGAGCAATTCTTCGATCTCAATAATGTGCAAAACACACAAAAGGTACGTATGGCAAATTTGTATTTGGAACCAAATCAGTTTGTATGGTATCAATGGCTTTGCTCTCGTAAACAATTTATCACTTGGGAAATTTTTATGGAAGAATTGGTAGCACATTATGAGGATACAAAAAGCAACACTTTTTTTAGCCAATTGATAAGTCTCAAACAAAAGGGTCAATAATGGATTATATTGAGGAGTTCCAAAAATTGAACATAAGGGTAAAAGATATTCCAGAGGAGCATAGGATTGATGTGTTCATAGGTCTTTAAAGGATAATATCCAACATGATGTTTGCCTTTGGGAACCTGATTCATTAGAGAAGGCATTTAGGTTAGCAAGAAAAATGGAAAGCAAAAATTATGGCAACCAGGAAGCATACCACTCACAACTATAAAGACGGAAGTTTTGTTGCTGCTAGTCTTCCACAACCTATAAGGTTGACACCACAAAAATTGGAAGAAAAAAGAGAAAAAGGGCTTTGTTACAGTTGTGATAGAAAATACACTAAAGGTCATAAGTGTGCTAAGAAGAAATTATTCTACAT
>APFE031494328.1:33953-97828 GCA_000404065.3 Pinus taeda
CATTTATGTAATTTAAAGGAGGTTGCCCCCTCGAAGAGGCTGAATTCTAAGGCGTTGATCTATCTTTTCTATCTTTTCTTGAGCTGGTTTCATAACAGTCTGACTGTCCGGGTGGTGAGCATGAACGTTGATTGGATTGCTTACGATCAGTGCAACTTGGAAGGAATTGCTTGGATCTTCTATATTGTTTCGGGTGACTGTCAATCAAGTCGATGACAGGGTGATGGTCCGACTATCAGAGGGGAGTACAGTCGTCAAAACTTTAGAAAAATGACTAAGTGTGTGAATGATCAAAATATACATAGATGATCATGCAAACAAACACTCATATGACTCAATGACGAAGCAACTCAAGAGGGTGGTTGTAGCCTCTACAACACTTGGCGACACACTAGTAGAACTCCAAATTCTCTGTTTTGGTTCAATGCTAGCACAAGGCATTGATCTTTTGGGGAGTATTGAATCACTGCGCGGGTTACTTCAACTTCCCCATTTACTGCATGGACATACATGGTTCACCCTTTTCTAACTTAGTCAAACACAATCAAAATTTCATCTTAGATTTAGTGTTTGAAATCTGGGAAGGGTTGTTTAGCTCGCGAGTTGAAGATTTTCAGAGTATAAGTTTTCATATCTGACATTGCTCCGCTGCCAATAGGCCTAGACAGTACCCCGACAAAGTCACGCAGGAACACACACACATTTCTCCACTACCAGTGAGACTGGTCAGTGCCTCGATGGAGTTGCATGATTCACCTCTCTGCACAGGAATGCTTTCTTTTCTTTTGCCTTTGTATTTTTCAAGAGGACTGTGCATAGGCACTTATTTATTTTTTGGGTGGAAGAGGTGTTATCACCCCAAGAAACTCACCTAGGTTGTATATTAGTGATGCTCGGGAACATTACAAATTCAACAAAATGTTGGATAAATGGTGGATGAATGAAAGAAATGCTGCATACTCAAGCCAGATAACCAATCCTACTATGATTGACCCCAGACATGGGTGAAAACTCCCATACTACAAGGCTTTTAACCACCAATCACTCACAGTTTAAGGAAAAGGAGATAATGAAGAAGATTAACCAAACCAACAGATGCACAGGACCCTGTGATGGCCGGCTGTAACCAGTTTAAAGGTCCGTAAATCTAATATTTAATACATAGACATGATGACAGCTCTCTATGCATTAAAACAATAGAAACCTGCAAGAAATTTAAATGAAACAGTTAAATTCTAACATAGAGGTGGGATGACAGCCCCTATACTACTAAAACCAAGAGCGCATCAACAACTACAAAACAGGCACAACCTGGAACAAGAAGAAGAAGTGGAAAGTGAGCAAATGAAAACAAAAGAAGCTTGTATTAATTGGAAATGAAGACCAGACGCTGCAGGTTACATAAGAGTTACAGTCTCCAGAAGTTGAAACTTACAACATACTAACACTCATCAAACTGATTACATCATGTCTCTGGGTATATATAGAACTTGTTTACAAAAATATCTCTACTAACCTATGTGTGGAGGTGTCTTAATTGATCACCAACTGAATTTACACTTAGATATGGGCTCCCTGCCACAATCTGCATATTTTAATGAACAAAATGGCTCTGTTTGTACTCTTCGAACAGGAGGAATGTTTTATGAATAAATGTCACTGACTGCCCAATGAATTCAACTTCTCGAGGTAGGAATTCCTCATCCTTGACCATGCTGCCCTTTAATTGCGGTAGCTGAGAATTTAATGCGTAGGTATCTGGATCATAACTTGCTTCTTTGCACGCCCCAAAGTTGGCCAAAAAGAAATAGAGCAATTTGCATCAAATATGGATGAAGGGCCAAGGAGGAACACTGGCCATTGCATGAATTGGATGGACGGTCAAGATATACTGGCGGAAGGCAATGAGAAGGCACAAAGGTGCAGCTCGGACATGAGTCGTTAGATTAAAGAAATGGACAGTGGAGATTTGATTTGTAAGAGGTGCGATATGCGATAGCACTGAGGTCGCATCGCAACATCGCATCGGCGGAGGAGACAGGGCAAAGTCTTAACATTTGGGTGCGATTTGTGATTTGCAATCAGATCGCATATCACATATTACGATTGACAAAGGACACAGGGTGTATCGGAGGCAACAGGTCGCGGATGCGATTTGCGATAGCAATTATATCGCATCGCAACATCACGTCGGAAGAAGTCAATATAACAGATTGAGGCAGCGGACATGGGTGCGATATGCGATTTGATCGCATCGTAATATCATAGAAGCAAAAACATAGGGGTGCAACGGGTTTATGTGAGATAGCGACCCTATTGCATCGCAAAGGGAAGAAAATGGAAATAGCATGGTTATGAGAATAAATGGGCATGCAAGGGAAAAGAAGAGAAGACTGTTGCGATTTGTCTTTCTGAGTATAAACACATGGCTAAGCTGATGTTTGGTCCTTCCAAAAGCTGAAGTATATAGTAGAGCTAACACTGGCTCCTTCTGGGGGTGAGATCCTCCCTGCGAGGTCTCAAGAACCTGCAGAAATGCCTTTCCAATTGAAAACAAATTAGCCAAAATTCCTAGTGTTCCATTGGGCATGGAGTCTACTTTGCCTGCAAAAAACTAATAACAACAAAATATTTACAACATTTAAGGCCAAAGACCTTAAGCAATATAAATCTTCAAAAACCGCCCATTAACTAGGCCATCAAAGACTGCTTCACCTCCCATACTCTTCAGTATGAAGGTGTTGTTTCCTTGAACATGTCAAATGATGAAAGGCCCTATCCAGAAAGCATCAAATTTCCCATGATTGCCTTTCTTCTCCTTCAATGCATCCCATTTCAACACCAAATCACCAACCTGAAAGTTATTTCCTTTTGCCTTCTTGTCAAACGCTTCCTTGATGCTTCTCTGATGCACTGCAGCTTGTTCAACCAGCTGTTCTCTAATCTGATGCAACTCTGTTAGATCAGTGATTCTTTCTGCCATGTCTTCATCTTCATCCTGCTCTGTTTGAAGGAATCTTGCCACATGGAGAGTAAGCTGAATTGGAAATACAGCCTTAGTGCCATATACCAGCTTGAATGGAGAACTCTCTGTGGATCTCTTGATAGTCACTCTGTCAGCCCACAGTGCGTACTTGAGCTTTGAATCCCAATTCTTTTTTATTGTCTTCTAACAACTTTTTAATTATCCTAATCAGCCTTTTGTTAGAAGATTCTGCTAGACCATTTCCTTGGGGATAATATGAGGTGGAATGAACTAATTCGATACCCATTGAGTCACACATTTCCACCAACTCCTTTGCTCTGAAGGCGACAACGTTATCTGTGATTAGTTTATGTGGACATCCAAATCTGGTGAAGATATTTTCTGTTAAAAACTTCATGACCACATGGTGATCAGCCTTCCTTGTAGGGACTGCTTCAATCCACTTAGTGAAATAATCCGTGGCTACTAATACCCACCTATGCTGGCCACTGGAATGTGGATTAATCTCTCCAATAAAATCCAAGTCCCACTGCTGAAAAGGTCCTTTTGCAATTATCAGTTTTAGAGGAAGGGACTTCAGCTGCTGCTTTCCTTCAAATCTTTGGCACCTGTCACAAGACTTAACAAAAAAAATACATCAGAAAATAAAGTGGGCCAGTACTACCCAACTCTAATAATTTTGTGGGCTGTAGTCTTCCAATAGTGGTGCCCTCCACACATGTTGGAATGAAATTGCTGCATGACTTGGACTCATTGTTCTTTGTCCAGACACCTTAAAAATATTCCAGATGGATCCCTCCAGTAGAGCAGATTATTATTGATGCAGTATTTTACTGCCTGGATTTTTAAAGTTCTTGCTTGGATTTGAGTAAATCCTGAAGGGATTTCTAGCTTCAGCAGGAAATTAATTATTGTAGCGTACCAGTTGCATGCAGTTAGATTCTCAGCCACCGAGTTTTTCCTCTATGTTTCGGTCGCTCTTCCCTCTTCATTTGTTTGACTGTTTGCTGCAATTGTACATAGGAAATCAATGTTTAAAGACCTGCAATTTTCTTCAGTCAACAATTTGGCAAGCCCCTGACCGCTGACCAGTTTTGTGGGCTTCAGTTCTATATTTACTTCAATCATTTTAGCAATCCACCTTACCCTCCTTCCATCAGCATCAGGTTGTATCAGGACATCTTTTATTGCAGCAGAAGGCACATATGCAATTTTTTGAATGTAAGATATAAACTCTGAAAGCCTTTAATTCTTTGACAAGGGCGTACGCTTGCTTATCTATGATATCATACCTTAGTTCAGCATCCCTCAAGTTTTTGCTGAAAAATGCAACCGGATATTCTGAAACTTCTTCATCTTGCTACAACAAAACAACTGCAATGGTATTCTCAGAGGCAAATGAAAACAGGTGGAACTCCTTACTGTAGTCAGGACTTATTAATGTGGGAGCGTCCATTATAGTCTTCTTGATGGAATCAAATGATTTTCTTGCTGTTTCAGTCCATTTTACCTCTGCTCCTTTTTTCAACATGGAGGTCACATGCTTTACCAGCTCAGCAAAATTTGGAATAAACCTCCTTACAAAATTTATCTTGCCCAGAAAGGACTGGATATCCTTCTTTGATCTAGGGACAGTTAAAGCCTGAATTGCCTTGACTCTTTCCGAGTCTATGTGAACACCTGTAGCAGACACAATATGTCCCAACAGCTTGCCTTCTTCCAAAGAAAATTGAGATTTTTTGGGATTGACTGAAATTCCAAACCTCCTACACTTCAAAAACACTTTTTTCAAATGCAGCAAATGATCTTGATGGCTGCTGGAATAAACAGTTATATCATCAAGGTAGATAAGCATAAATTTATCCTTCTCTCCCATAAATGCTATATCCATAACTCTTTGAAAGGTAGCTCCAGCATTCATCAATCCAAATGGCATTTTGGCATACATGAAAGTGCCCCAAGGAGTGGTAAATGCAACCTTTTCTTGGTCATCTGGGTGCACAACAATCTGATTAAAGCCTAAAAATCCATCTATGAAAGACACTACTTTGGCTCCTGAGACCTTTTGCAATAAGTGCTCCATTTTTGGGAGAGGATAGTTGTCTTTCTTTGAGCATTTGTTCAAGTTTCTGAAATCAACACACAGTTTGATTTCTCCACTCTTCTTCCTTACAACCACCAAATTGGCTACCCATTTTGAATATCTAAGAGGGACTATAATCTTAGCAGCCAATAACTTTTTAATTTCTTTTTCAATTAAAGGAAGAAGCATGGGATTTATTGGTCTCAGTTTCTATTTGAAAGGTATTGTATCTTTCTCCAGAGGTATTTTGTGCTGAATTATGCTTTTATCATACGTTTTTAGATCACTATATTACCAGGCAAACACATCAGCAAATTGCTTCCTTAATTTGCAGTATTCAGAACTTCGGTCAACTGACAAATGAGTGGGCAAATTCACATACCTAGGCTGACCTGGACTTCCTATATCATGCTTACAAATTGCAGATTGATCTTCTTTTTAAGCAGCCTTGTAAGGCACATCATTTTGGTCAAACAGTCTCTCAAGAGGAATTAGACCTTTAGGAATATGGTTACTTGGAAGCTGGACTATGCTATTTTTACCAAATTTACTTTAAAGCTGGGACTTGGGATTTTCTACCAAGGCATCGTTATCATGGTCAATTTTCATTTCGGAGAACTCATCACTGACTTGAAGGAACCTATTCAACTCATCATCATCTTCAAAAACCTTCCAATGGTGGACATTATCAGGCAAGGAGGGTCTATATTTCATTGTACCTTATAAACTAGTTTGGGAGGCAATGGAGGGATGAATAGACTAGCAGAAACAGTAAGGGAATCAACAAGTTGATTATGGGATCTAGGAACATATGAAATATAGAAAGAATCAAAAGAATCTCTGATTCTCCATACCTCATCTCTGTATGCTTTTAGCCTTGGGTGCTTTGCTTGAAATGTTTTATTTACTTGCTGGATTATCAGATCAGCGTCTCCAAACAGCTTCAGATTCTCGATTCCTCTATCTTTTGCTACATTAAGGCCCAACAACAGTGCCTCATATTCTACTATATTATTGGTCACTTGAAGTTGAGGAGATACTAGCACTACCCTTGCTCCTGCTGTCCCCCTGGAGTAGGCTCCATCAAAGAACATCTCCCAAACCTGACTTCCTTGCTCTTTATCGGCCTTAAGAATTGGTTTCCTGAGCAACATCTCGACCTTATGAGATTCTTCTATTTGGAGAATGCATGCTCCAAAATCAGTGTCCACTGCATAAATGGGATGATTTGTAGGATTCTTCTCATCACTAATAATATATGCCAGTTGTGCTTCTCTATATAATCTCCTGCTTTCTCCTCCAAAAACTGGGACAGTGGCATAAGATAGATCATTCCATAATGTCCCGCCTAAACTCTTAATCCATCGTCTGGGCAATAGCATGCCAAAATTGGGAGGCACATCTGCTACCACAATGTCCATCATCAAGATTTTCATAGGTAGCTGGGTTAGGGTAATAGCAAGATCTTTAATCAATCCAAGACGTTTTACATTCTTTGAATCAAAGGAAAATAAATCATGATAGGGTCTAGTGATATCAAGGCCTAACTCTTCCATGACAGCTTTAGGCATTAGATTATGGCTGGCCCCTGTGTCTAGTAGGCAATTGTGGAGGATTTTGTCATGAATGGTCAATGAGACATAAAAAGATGGAGAATTACTATCAGCAGGTTCAATCATGGGACTGAGCACCATGGTAGGTTTGTCATCTTGCAAATTGATAGAGTCAGTGGAGGTTGGTTTGGTTTCTAGCTCAAAGGCCTCAAGGATAGGCTTTCTAAATACTTCACTCTTTACAAGTTTACAGAGGCACATATATTTTTAATTTCTGGACTTCTGCTTCAAATATGAAAGGGGAAGGTGGCTTATCAGGACCTCTTACGTCTTGAGTTGGAGCTTTGAGGATGATTGGATTAACTGCTGGTCTACTCTGCTTGATATTCTGGGAATCTGTTTGGACAACAGCTCTTTGTGCAGCATTTTCTTTGACATTATTTGCATTTGACCTCAGATTATATCTCTGTTGGTCACCAGCTTGTAGAACCGCTCCTCTGTCCCACTCCTAACTATTTTTCTCTTGCAGCAATGATTATTCATATTCGGCCAATGTAAAAAATGCAGCGCTGCCTTTATCTTCCATGCAGTGAATTTCATCCTCATCCTTTTCAAATTTCTCTTCCTCCATGACTAGATTTTGGAAGGGAACTTTAACTTTCTGATCCTGTTTTGATTCTTCACCCCTATGCATTATTTGCAACTGCTCATTTGCTCTTCTGAAAGGATTCTGATTTCTTGGAGCAAATGTGTTTTGCTACCTTGTTTTCCCTGAATTCTGCTCAACTTTTAGCTTAGAAATTTCAACAGCCAATGACTCTATCATCTTGGTAATTTTATCTAATTTAGGTTTTGAGGTTGAGGCAAAGGAAGAAGAAGCCTCGCCTCTCTGCCTTCTTCTGCTAGTTTGATTCTTTAGCTTTTCTGCTGCCATAATATTTGATTCCACTTCTAGGGCTGCAACTTGCATATCAGCCAGAGTGGCACATCTTCTTTCCCTCAACAACAAGCAAAAATCAGAGTCAAAAGCATTGGCATATGTGAGTTTGGCAGCTGTGGGGGTAGGCTTTACCTCAGCTGGTATTTTACTATACATCCTATTAAATATTTTATTAAAGTCAGGAAAAGACTCACCCTTTTCTCTTTTCAAGTTTCCAAACTCAGTATGATAATACAACAAGTCCTTTTTATCTCTCCATTGCTTCAAAAATGCATCATCTAATGCCTCAATATCTGTTATTGATCTCTGGGGCAATTCTCTAAACCACTTCCTAGCCTCTCCATCAAGGCTTTGGACAAAAACTCTCATCCATACATCATTTTCACTTATATCCAAATTATCAGCATAACTGTAAAAATCTTCAAGGTGTTCTTCTACTGTTACTCCCTCTGTACCAGTAAATTTAGGCATATATTTATGATATTCTCCCACAGGCATTGGATTTAAAGGGACAGGCAAGACCATAGGTTCATATCTAGCAGCTACAATTCTCTCTATCCTCGTAGGTGCTTGCTGTCTTGCCATGACTGGATTATTTGGAAGAATACTAATAGATGGAGCAGTAGGAAATAATGTAATGGATGGCAAAGATACAGGGGTGTTGTGCATAAAATGGGAAGCTTTCTTTGGATTGAGATTCAAAAGGGAAGGAACTATACAAGGGGCTAAACTAATCTCTGAAGGAATGTCCTTATTAACAGTGCTGGGCTCTAAGTGTTCGAACTGTAACTCTTCAGCAATAAAATTATCTTTTAGAAATGATTGAGATTTTTTAGGCTTACCTGATCCTGATGCCCCTTTCTGTGATGCTTTTTTTGCTTTGACAATCCTCTCAAGGTCAAGCAATGGTTCAGTTGGAGATTTCTGAGGATTTCTTCGAGTATGCCTCACAAACTAAGCCAGAACTTCAATGTGGAGTCGCCAAAGGTTGGCCTTCCTCCAGTGGAGTCGCCAGACAGATGATTACAACAAAATATATGTTCAAACCTTGTCTGCCATCAAAGTTTGAAGTTGTATCGTTCTCCCAAGGAAGTTGAGCTTCAATTCTCCTCTCCCCGGCAACAACGCCAATTAATGTTATCACCCCAAGAAACTCACCTAGGTTGTATATCAGTGATGCTCGGGAACATTACAAATTCAACAAAATGTTGGATAAATGGTGGATGAATGAAAGAAATGGTGCATACTCAAGCTAGATAACCACTCTTACTATGATTGACCCCAGACATGGGTGAACACTCCCAGAATACAAGGCGTTTAACCACCAATTACTCACAGTTTAAGGAAAAGGTGATAATGGAGAAGACTGACCACACCAGCAGATGCATAGGACCCTGTGATGGCCGACTGTAACCAGTTTAAAGGTCTATAAATCTAATATTTAATACATAGACAGGATGACAACTCTCTATGTATTAAAACAATAGAAACCTGCAAGCAATTTAAATGAAACGGTTAAATTCTAACATAGAGATGGGATGACAGCTCCTCTACTGCTAAAACCAAGAGCACATCATCAACTGCAAAACAGGCACAACCTGGAACAAGAAGAACTGGAAAGTGAGCAAATGAAAACCAAAGAAGCTTGTATTAATTGGAAATGAAGACCAGACGCTACAGGTTACATAACAGTTATAGTCTCTAGAAGTTGAAACTTACAACATACTAACACTCATCTAACACTCATCAAACTGATTACATCATGTCTCTGGGTATATATAGAACTTGTTTACAAAATTATCTCTACTAAACTATGCGTGGAGGTGTCTTAATGGATCACCAACCACATTTACACTTAGATATGGGATCCCTGCCACAATCTGCACATTTTAATGAACGAAATGGCTCTGTTTGTACTCTTCAAATATGAGGAATGTTTTATGAATAAATGTCACTGACTGCCTAATGAATTCAGCTGCTCGAGGTAGGACTTCCTCGTCCTTGACCATGCTGCCCTTTAACCACGGTAGTTGAGAATTTAATGCGTAGGTATCTGGATCATAACTTGCTTCTTCGCACACCCCAAAGTTGGCCAAAAAGAAACAGAGCAATTCGCATCAAATATGGACGAAGGGCCAAGGAGGAACACTGGCCGTCGCATGAATTGGATGGACGGCCAAGATATACTGGTGGAAGGCAATGAGAAGGCAAAAAGGTGCAGCTCGGACATGAGTCGTTATATTAAAGAAATGGACGACAAAGATTTGATTTGTAAGAGATGCGATATGCGATAGCGCTGAGGTCGCATCGCAACATCGCATCAACGGAGGAGACAGGGCGAAGTCTTAACATTTGGGTGTGATTTGCGATTTGCGATCGGATCGCATATCGCATATCGCGATCGGCAGAGGACACAGGGTGTATCGGAGGCAACAGGTCGCGGATGCGATTTGCGATAGAAATTAGATCGCATCGCAACATCACGTCGGAAGAAGTCAATAGAACAGATTGAGGCAGCAGACATGGGTGCGATATGCGATCTGATCGCATCGCAATATCGCAGCAACAAAAACATAGGGGTGCAACAGGTTTATGTGTGATAGCCACCAAATCGCATCGCAAAGGGAAGAAAATGGAAATAGCATGGTTATGAGAATAAATGGGCATGCAAGGGAAAAGAAGAGAAGACTGTTGCGATCTGTCTTTCTAAGTATAAACACATGGCCAAGCTGATGTTTGGTACTTCCAAAAGCTGAAGTATATAGCAGAGCTAACAAGAGGGATCCTGAATTATTGAGAGCATAAGAGGTTGTTCCTTTAGAGAAGCATGTAAGACTTCTGACATAGGTTTTCTCGTTTGGATTTTCCCCTTCTTTGTTTCTACTAGTTGGATGAGCTTGAACACACATGGATGAAGGATGAGTATAGGCATGGGGCTTCCCAGTGTGGACATACATGGTTGGACCAAAAATTCCCTTGCAGATGGCTCTTATTTTCCATCAAGACTTCATCAGCTGAAGGTTATAACCAAGCATAGAGAAGACAGACACAAGATTGGCCAAGTGCTATAGTGTCACAAGTCTCTTCCAATTTCAGCCACATATTCTATTCAAAAGCCAGAATGTAGTAGTTGGCAGCACTTATTTCTGGAAACAAACATAGTAATATACCAAGCAAATAAAACAAATGTAAACAAAAATAGTAAGAAGAATCAAACAAAATAAAAACAAAGATAATAAGAAAAGAAAATAAGATGAAAACAACAAGCAGCAAACAGACTATGTACAAGGCACAGGCGTGGCCCGACCTACTGAAAGTATTGCTTGAGATCTTGGTTGCTGACAGGAAGGTTGTCAACCTTCTCGTCAAGTGATTGCAAATGATACATGTGTGGGCAAAGGCTCTCGTGGACCAGTGTAAGTCGTCTGGGTTCCACTGCTGGAATTTGGTGGCATTCGAAAAGACCTTTAAGTGAAGACAACACCACTGCTTCAGGTATCACATGCAACATAGGCTCAGATGATGGCACGAGGTAGTTGTTTTTATTCCGAGAACTGTTCAAGTTCCTAAAATCAATGCACAAGCGGATTTTCTCGGATTTCTTCTGTGTGGAATTTAAATTAGAAACCCATGTATGACAAAGAAATTTGAAAATAACCCAAACATCCAACAATTTAGTCAATTCTTTCCATATAAGGAGTTCAAACAATATATTTGTTTTACCTAACTTTTTCTGGAATGGTTTGGCTCCTCCTTTACCTGGAATCCCGTGTTGGGTTATCCGCGTGTCGTATGTACTCAGGTCACCATCTATCCTCGTGGACACATCTTGGTACTGTTTGATTAGGCAGTCAAAAGATGACCACTGCTGTGGAGAAAAATTTGTACCAAGGCTGACCATCTTTGGATTGTGATTGGTCCCCACGTTGCTTTTTTCGTTCATAGTGGTGGGTTTGTGGTTCTGTTATTTCTTGGTCCTTGACCAAAGTTCTGCAAATCATAGAGCTTGTTGATAGGACCAAACCCCTTAGGGATGGTGTCACCTTTCTTGCCCTCATCTGCAGTTTTTAGAGATTTCTCGTGCTTACCTTCATCAATTCTTGTGTTCTTGAAAATATCAACACTATTCATAGAGTGTAGTACTACTTTGAATGCGACCATGTTGAGGATAAGGGTTCTTGGTGATCCCAACATGAGTGCTTCATGCTCAATGATGTTTTTTGTGCATTTGAACTTCAGACAGCTTGAAATCATGCATTTTCTGTTGTTTTGGGCGACTGAGCTATACTTGGTCCTTGAGCCATCATGTGTCTCTGATTCATCAAAATCCATGGCCCACAATTTGTTTATACACATACTGTTTGACAAGCTTGTACTGCTGCTACTACTACTACTACTATTGATACAATAAATTGTACATGTTTCATTACCATCGGTTGGGCAAGGAAGAAGTCCCCATTGTGTGTTTGATGAGATTGGAGCTGGCCGTGCAGGATAACATTCCAATGTTGTTTCAAGGAGGAAATTTCCAAACATGAGTTCTGCGAAAGCCAAAGATTCGTTCTCACTGTGAAGGGGAGTGACATTGTGTTTCATATATCTCTCGGATAACGCTCGGATCTGGTTGCATTTTCCCTTGTATGAAAGCTACATTTGAGACTAATCGTTAGCAAAATATCCATTCAACTTTCTTTCGGTATGTCTACACTGACTATGTTGATGCATTGGTGTTATCGACTATCATGAGATAGTCGGATGACCACGTCTTGTAGTTCACCAATGGATGGTACTGATGTTCAATCAAGTTGGATGATTCGAGCGAATGTCTTGCTCCATTGCTTATTGATATTCTTAGTAATGGAGAGCGGCATGATGTTGGCTGCCGCGCCAGAATCAACTAAGAAGTTGTGAACATTGTAGTTAAAAAATTCAAAAGAAAGTAGGAATGGAGGGCAAACTGAGTTTTCTTCTTCCATCCAGAGTGTGTTGAGCACAGTGGAAAGTGATCCAGGAGGTGTGCTTGCCCCTTTGCTAGTGGAGGCTGCGATGTATGTTACTGTCTTTCCCATTACGTACAATAGGATATATCACTGAATCTAGACCTTAGCTAACTTGAACAAATTGATGTTCTCTCGAGCTTTCTTCATATCTTCAACAATGTTGTATTCCAGAGGTGGTAGACTTACCAAGGTGCTCGGGGTGGAATGGATGTTTGTGTTGTCCAACAGAGTATTTTGCAACTTTCTACTCATGGATGTACTCTTATCCATCACTATCTTCCCCGACTTGCTTTGTGTTTTCTGCTTTGGGGTGGTCAATGGATCAGTCTTCTTCATTAGTAGTCTCATCTTCTCTTGCATTTCCCTAAGTGCAGGGGGAGACCCTTTACTCCTAAGATTGTAACGATCATTTTTTTTGGGCTGCTTCTCGGTATTTGTCTTTGACATTACCTGCGAGCATTAATATGTGTTCATCACATGCCTAGAACTTGATGTTTCATCACATGCAACCTCTTCATCATCGTCAATGTCTTTCAGCTACTCCTGCATATTTCTTTCCACATCGAGTGTATGCCTGCAGATAGAGATAACGACTTGCTTCCAATATGAACAAGAGTTCTCGGGGTGATGTTCTTCATGGAAGGAGGAGAAATTAGGATTTGCGCATTGTTCGAGTTGGAATGCAAGCTTCTGCGCAGTTTTTGAAGTGAACCAGTTGCTGCTTGATGAGCCACTCAATGAGCTACTTTCCTATCTCTAGCTAGGTGGATGACTGCTTGCAAATGTGTCTGTTTTCCGTTGTTTGAGCTCAGACACTTCTGTGTTCAAGTTCTTGACAAGGTGAGTGAGGGTCTTAATATCGGTTTCTTCATTGTCTCTACCCTTGCTTGCCATTGCTTGGGGCTTCCTGCTCACATCCTTGGAGTCATTTGTTGATTAATCATCCTTGATGACTTCGATTGCACACAAGTCTTTCTCAACAACAATATCCTCTTCGCAACTTTCCAAGAGTGTTGGTTTCACAGCTCACTTAACGAACTGTGTAATGCTAGTTGGCAGTGCAAATGTATAGTAATCAATAGTGATGGAGTCATGAGGTTTAGTGTTCAGTGCAAACTTGTTTAGAATAAGTGTAAACCTCTGATTGAAGTCCCTTACCTTTTCTTTTCCCTCCATCTTGAGGCTTCCCAACTCTTTGAGTAGCATGGCTGTGGTCTTGTCATCAACGAACTTCTCAAGAAACATGTGTTTGTATGTACCCCAGTTCTGTATAGAGTTCCAGGGAAGGATGTGATACCATGTAGTTGCGTGACCATCCAAGGTACATGGGAACAATCTACAGGCCAGGTCATCAAAATGTACCTGAAGGGTCTGCAACTATAGGTAGAAGTTGTATAAGTGGTCTTCCACCTTCACCGTACTGTTAGGGTTGAAATTGATGTTCATCCTCTCCGCTCGCTTTGATATCTTGTGCAAAACAGTTGGGAGAGCTAATGGTCCTTGAGTCATCCGTTCAAGATTTGGGTCAACCATCTCTTCTTCTTCTTTGCCCTATTCCTCTCTTTCAGAGTTTGATGGTTCTCGCTTTAACTCTGTTGGTCGTCTCTACCTCTGTCTCCTCCGCTGCCTTCCCCCTACCTCTTGTATCGGAGTCTAATCCCAAGATCACAATAATGTCTTGTTCGCCTTGCCCAAATACTGAAGGTTCCTCTCCGTCTTCAATAGCTTCTGCTAGACCTTCAAGTGTGGAAAGGACTGCTTCTTCGACCGATGATACAACAACTCCTGTGGCAATGGATTTTGACTTCCTTGATGCGTATGGAAGATGGTGTGTGCCTAGGATCAGTTCTACTTCTTTCACGAACTCGCGAGTGATGAGATAGATGGAGTGAAGTTGATGATACAAGATCTTGTGTTTAATCCTGGGAGGTGAGGCATAACCAACTGTAGAGTCACGTGTAGATGAGAGGGAGTGCGACTTACTGCCTTGACCAGATGGTTGATGAATGAGTGTGAGGGGATGTTCAGCCATATACAACTGGCTTCCCTCCTTCTAGCGCCAGAAATGTTGATAGTGGTGGACCTACCAACATTCAGAGGATCACCCTAGTATGAAGTCCCAAATAGACCTCACATCGTTTGATGTGGGAGTCCCATTTGGTATGATGGCTCGATTTCCATTGTCTTACAGATTTGCCTCAAATATTGCTTGTCAACACAGGAGAGTGGTCTTCTTTGCCTTCGAGAAGTGAGGTTCGCGTGCTTGGTGAATGTTAGTTCACTTGTGTCAATTTTTCTTTCATTGTAAAGGGAGAGGGTGGGAGTGAGTCCCAAGTTGGTTGGGATGAAGTTCCAACTTGGCTAGGAACACACAACACAATAGGACGTGCACAAATTTCGAAGGAGCAATCCACACAGATTCGTTACTCACAACACACAAGGTAAGATAACACTTTCAACACCAAACTGATGAGTCTGAATGAGTGCAACGGTTTTTATAGAAAGCTTTATGTGAAAGGTCTGTCTGATGTCCGAGGAAATAGCCACCACAGGTGAGGCATCATTAACAACATATATAACACATTTCCATTAACAAATTATGTATTACAACAAGTGAAATAGTTCAAGTGTTCGACACGGGTTAAAAAACATGCATTATAAGTGTTCAATATTAGTCTTACAACCGTTACAATACATGTGTGAAAACGTGTTGGCATTTTAGTAGGCTTATGAATTAAGCGAAAGTCCCAAGACACATCATTACAACATACATCGCTAACCCCATGAGTGGGGCATTGGAGCCACTACTTACTGGACCTCAAAGAAAATATTACAGGCTCTCTTGGCTATGTGGGAGGAGCTGAGGTGAAAAGTCCTTTGCATGTACAAATGAGGAGGTATTTATAGCCACGGGTGAAATTGACTCTTGTGGCTATTCGACTACCCTCATGACTGTTGGACTTCCATGACTTTTAGACTTTTACATGACTTTTAGTACAACAAGTGGGTATCTTGGACTTCCACGTTACATTACATTGACTAACAGCATAGCCCATAGTAGAGATGTGGGTGACATGACTTGACATGACAGTGTTGGTACATTTGTGTTGCTGCTAGAGTGCATGTCAAGCTACAATGCTACTAGGTGATGCATATCTTCATGGTGTAGCACATCTTCACCTCCACATGGCAAAGTGCATAGAGTCTTTGATGGTATTTGGTTTGCTTGATGATGATTTGGCACGTTGTTCCTTTCTTGCATGTTGTAAGGCTTGACAGTTTCATCTATTTGTGAAAGGTGCATGTTTGTCTGTTCATCTGTTCGTGAGCACATCTTGCATGTTTGCATGTCCGTCCATCCACGAAAACATCTTTTCCATGATTATTTGTTTGCAAGCACATCTCTTCACATGCATCGTTGATTCTTCCATTGGTGAACCTTTCCTTTTGCTTGTGCTCCTTTCGTTCATCCCTTTCGTTGTCATGCCATGTTTATTAGTGTACCTGTGCCTACAGTCACTCATGACGAGACGACATCAAATCCAAAAACCTCCTAGTCTACTATGACACATGATCATTTCGGATGTAGGTGACCAGGAGAGGTAGCAAGGTTGCGAAGCGGGATGATGGATCCGGGTACTGCTGATGAAAATTGTGTAAGAGTCACTAAGTGATGAAGATGGTCAATCCAAGTCGACAGTGACTATCTGCGAGGTCCGGCTTGGCTGGAAGGAAAAATTGCACAAATTTTGAGAGGGACAGTATGGGTTGCAAGAAGGCAAGGTAGGCATAATCTACGCAGTTTCCGCAACAAGTGGGCAGCACGGGATGGAAGGCAAAATCTGCATAATTTTCTGGAGGAACAGGATGGGCTACAAGGAGGATCAAGATGCAGAAATTGTGCATTTTTTGAGAGGAATTGGTCGGGAGCCCGGCAGTCAAAACTGTGCAATTCCCAGAGGGAACTGGTAGTTGGATGCTGGGTCAATGGTAGTATAAATTGCGCAATTCCCAAGAGGGACTAGCAGTCAACTTCTGGGTGCTTGGAAGCAGAAACTACACAATTCCTAGAGGGAGCTGGCAGCCTGCTGCTTGGAGCTACTGGTGAGGAAAACTAAACTGAGGCTAATAGGCTGGCTTGCTGATAATATCTACGCAGTTTCTGAGCTGAGAAGACTGCTGTCTAGTAGAAGGCCCACTCATGAAAACTGTGCAGTTTCCTGGATGAGCAACCGGTCAGCTGTCGGGAGGATTGACTGGGAAAAATGCGCAATTTTTTGGGGAGATAGGGACATGCACTTGATGTATGTCTGACCTGTTTGCACAATTTCCTCAGTCAACAGAGAGGGCAAGGTTAGTAGCCTCTGCGCAATTTTTGAGGAGAGTCAGTTCCGGGGTGCCTACTAGGTCCAACTATCTGGGTGGTGAGTATGAAATTTGATTGGATTGCTTGCAATCAGTGCAAATTGGAAAGACTTTCTTGGTGCTTCTACATTGTTCTGGGTGACAGTCGATCAAGTCGATGAGGGGGTGATGGTCTGGCTGTCAGAGGGGAGTCCAGTCGTCAGAACTTTAGGAAAATGACTAAGTGTGTGAACAATCGAAAGATGCATAGGTGATCATGCAAACACACACTCATATGACTCAATGACGAAGTGACTCAAAACATCTAGACACACATGTTCAACATGACTGATCGACGGTGCAAGTGACAAGTGCGACACTCGTGATTGATCATTAATCGACCATGATGACGCTTGTGCGACAGTGAATGTGACTCCACGTGTGAGTGCGACATATCCTTTCATAGAGAGTAGAAAAAGTACACACAAAGAGAATACTTTGAGCATAACCAGAACATGGTTGCAAGCATGAATTAGACACTAACATGCAGAAACTTGGGAAAAATGAACAAGCAAGGTGGATACAAAGACTCCAAGGGGCTCACAAAGTATACCTGAGGGTGTGTAGTCATCAAGCGAAACTCCTAAGGGAGGCTTTGAAATTAGGTGCAGGCCAAAATTTTGGAGGGTGGTTGTAGCCACTACAACAGAAGCCAAGAAATATTTATGGCCTTCATTCCCTATCCAATGTGGTGTATAATGTCTACATGATTTCAAGCATTCTTCGCTTGAAATTGATAACATAAAATGTTAAAATATTGCTACTGTGCCTGGTAGACAATTTGATCCAAACAAAGTAGCACAAAATATTACTACTCAAGTAAAAATCAGACAATTCAGTCATGAAGATGATGACTATGCTGACTTATTTGAGTTTGTCGAGATATTTTCACAAGCACAACACCTAGCTACATTGAAACATAATCTAGAAAAGCTAGCACAATTCAAAGAATATAGGGAAAAAAGACTGCAGAACATCCCTTTGGATCTGTTGAGCTTTTCTCAAATAATTTCCCAAGAAGAGAAAAATTTAGAGCAAAATTCAGGACAGAATTCAGAGCAGGACTTAGAGTAGGTTTCTAAAGATATTGAAGTGGAAGATAAATCCACTAAATCTATACTGATAAAACACCCTTCAATAATGAATTGGATGAAGCCTAGAAACCATTTGATCAACAATTAAAAGTACAACAAGGGGAAGAAAATGCTGAGATGGAGAAAGTAGTTAGCACACCCTAGAATACTGGACATATCTTGTTTACTTATAGGGCTTCTGATAAAGCTGTCAGTACAAATGAAATTGAAATCATCCCCACATTCCCTCATGCGAAATTGTGCTTAAAGTGGAAGAAATCCATCCTCTTGATGCCTTTTACAGTCCCAAACATCGAGCTGTGATGAAAAGATAGAGGAAAATGAGAACAAAGCAATCATCAACAATAATTCCCAGTGACATACCAATGGACATAGTGCGGAAGGATACACAAATGGATCCTTCAGAAAATTTAACAAAGTTTTCATAGTTTGCAGGTGCTTATGCATCTATCACGATTGATAAAGAAATATAAGTTTGACAACTGATCAGGGAAAAGGAGGAAATAATTCAAAAATTGGTAGAGGAAAAACAAAGTATTGATCTACAAGTGAAGACACAATTGTCTTAACTCCAACATAGATTTGATCAATTAAAGCTCCAACATCAGGCATAAATCAGTACTATGGATACTCAAATCTGACAGCTCCAGTTTTCACTTGATCAGTTGAAGTAAAATCCTAAAGTGGAAGACTTTATAAAGGAAGAATTGGATCTAAACACCATGTTATCATAATAACAAGCAATATTCTGTCAGAATTTATCAATAATAAATCCACTATGTGTCAAAAGTGATTCATTGATGAATCAATCATCAGATATGAGGGTGACTTTCAATTCCATTGATGATAAAATCTCAAGATTTATAACCTGGAAGGATACACTAGAAGGCAAAGCAACAAACCTTCCCAGAATAGAGGAATCTCACAAGGAAATCCTCTTTAATGTTTGGGACATTCAATTGAAACATGCAGACTCAGTGGCCAAGGGACCAACAGATTCGGTGGCTAATGCTTTGCTGCCTTGCTGACTCATCCACTCATATGCTTCCCGCGCTTTCAGATGCAGTGTACACTGGATAGCTACACTTGAGGATAGGTCAGCCCACTAAATTTAAGCCAATGTTATATATTTATGAGCTCAAACAACGAATGGAAGAATAAGCACATTTACATTGATGAGATCGTCATTACAACAACCTATATTTTTCTCTTATTGTCTCTTATTTTAAGGAGAGTTGTTCCAACCTCCTCAACATTTTTTTATGTATTTTTCTATTTTTACATTTTAGTTTTGTTATATAAACCTAAAATGCCTTGCTAACTCAGTGGCAAAGGGATCAATCGATTCAAGTCCTCGACCAATTGGTTATCCCAATGTTGTTGCAACGATTTTCTAGGCATCAACATTTTTGGTGCTAGGAGGGCCTCCAACTATGAATGGCAAAAATAAATGAATCTAAATTAAAAAACTATTCCAAGAGTCACTCCCCCTCAAGATCACCCCCAACTTCTAGATCTTCATCCAAAACTCCTATTTCAAGATCATAAATTGAGAAATCACCTCCTATATCTCCTAGCACATTTCCTGAAGTACCCGTATAACCCATAATCACCTAAAGTCTGTACTTTAATAAAGAAATTGGGAGAAATTTTTGTTTCAGCAGAAAACGCTGTGCCATCTGAAGCTTTTGAAGGAAGTGTAACGTCTACTTTACAAACCGCTAAGATTTTAACTCGTTCTCAAAGCGAGAAGCTTGGGGTTCCTCCATTTGAATTTCCTTTTCCTTCTTTCAAGAAAAATACTAAGAAATATGAGTCACAAAAATCCCTTAGTGAGATTTTGTCAAACTCACCTCCACAAACTCCATTCCCTCCAATCAATCTTTAATACCCCTTCTTCTCAAAGTACTAGTTCCAATTCATCTAGTACTAATACACAACTTGCCTCTTCTTCCACATAATCACCCTCAACATCCACCTCTTCCCAAACTCCAATAATGGTAGGAAGACAAAAAAATCCACCCCCACCACTAGTTAGACCATGGGCCAATCCTAGATTTGTGCAAATGCCAACACCTCTCCATGATATACCTAAACATGTTGAAAGATGGCTACCAAAATTTAATCCTGATGATGGATTACCTGCTGAAGAGTATCTCCACAATTATATGCTAGCCATTAATATTAATGGAGTAGTTGAAGAAGACTGTGTAGTAATATTGTTTCCCCACACTCTTCAAGGATCAGAAGGTTCATGGTATTTTTCATTACCACCAGGGTCTATTACTAATTGGGACATGTTTGAAGAACAATTTTTAGATAAATTTGGCGATGATCGCACAATTGCATCCCTTATTAATGATCTTTCTTATTTAAAAGCAAAATTAGGGGAAAATATCAAATATTTTAATTCCAAATTTAATACATTGCTAAAAAAAATCCTAGTTACATCAAGCCCTAGTGTTGATGTACAAATCGAAATGTATATTTCCTCTCTTCCTTCCAATATAGCGATTTTTGTGGATAGAGCCAATAAGGCTACTTTAGTAGAAAAATGAAAGGCACCCTGTCTATAGAAAAGAGAATAATTGCATTATAAAATAAGACTGCCCAGGAAGAAAGTTAGATGAAAAAGCTTACATTTAAGGATCAACCAAAGTATGAAGCCCCTAAGGATCCCTTTGATCTTGAAGGCTTACAAAAATTCCTTAAAACCATGTCAATGAGATGCTAGAAATTAAAAAATAGGTAGTTGAGTCCTCTTCTAAAAAGCCTTTTAGAACCTGCAAGAGAAATCAAACATCTCATCCTCAACCTCCAAATACAATATCTAATGCTGAATTTGATTTGGATGAAGATGATGAAGAAATAACATTACTTGTTGATGAATCTGAAGATGATGAATTGGTGGAAGTGCATGGGATGTGGGATTTTATCCTACCTACTTCTGATAATGAAGAAGAGCAAGAAGATTAACCTGTTAGTACTAGGAGTAAATCCCCTGCTAATTCTGTACAATCAACCTAAACTCAAAAGCCTTCAACCTCTGCTGCTAAGGATAAAGTGGCCAGTAAAAGGTCTTCTTCCACATATCCTCAACCAACCCCATCCTCATCTAATCCTCCATCCTTATCCAAAACCTTGGTAGTTGCAGATACTATGGAATATAACATACTGGAGGACATGAAGAAAACCAGAGAAAATATCTCTCTCCATGAGCTCAGTAAGCTTAAACAACAGCACAAGCTTTTATTCAAAGAATTGAATGCAGTTCCTGCTTCTCCTCTTCCTACTGCTGTTATATTCAAAGCTTCTAGAGGAATGGTTAAGCCTCCTAATGATTCATCAAACAAGGTTGATTCCACTGATGCTATCTTAATTGGTGATAGATCTAACTCACAGACTCCCCCTTTCCTCTTGACTTATGAAATTTTTAATAAAAATGTGCACAACTACTTAATATACTCAAAGGCCTCTAAAAACATAATGCCAAGATTAGTCTGCACAAAATTAAATGTCTCACTGCAAAAGTCTGTAGTTCACATTGTCCAACTTGTTAGAACAAAAATCGAGGTTTTAAGGGAAATGAATTCTGTCAGCATTAGACTTTCTTCTAATCCAAAAGTTTGTCAAGTAATTGAAATACTTGCTGCTGATATTCCTGAATTTTATGGTTTAATTCTTAGCAGTGATTGGCTTGAGAAACTTCATGGTTATTTTGCAAAAAAATGGTCTCATATGTGGCTCCGTTACAATGGGAAGCCAAATCAAATCAGAATTGACCGAGAAAAACATTTGAAGTTTTCAGTAATTGATTTTGAAGATGAAAATGAACCAACAACTTTTAACAATAACATCATTGAAAACTACTCTGCTGAGTCATTTTAGGAAATTTCAATGCACAAAAGACACATTTTTTGGATAACTCTTTTACTTCTCAAATTGAGAACTTTTCATAAATATATTATTCCAAATGTATAAATCTTGTAGATAAACCATTAGTTAGATATTTATTTTGGACATTATATTTTGATGGATCTAAATCTAATGATGGTGCAGAAGCTGATTGCATATTAATTAGTCTAGAAGGAGAAAAAACAATGTTAGCATGTAGGTTGGAGTTTGAATGCACAAACAATACTGCTGAATATGAGGCACTAATCTAAGGTTTGTATAAAGCAATAGGTCTTGATATCAAATAAATTCAAGTATTTGGAGATTCTGAAATTGTTATCAAACAAGTGAGAAACACCATTCGTTATCTCTCTGGACATTTAAAACATTATCAATCATTGGTTTAGGACCTTACTTCACATTTTTTAGCATTCAACATTTCTCCTATTCCTAGACTTCAAAATGCAAGTGCTGACATTCTGACTAATATAGCATCCAAGCTTATACCATCAATAGACTACAATCTAGATTGGTTTTCCATAGAATTATTTTTTTGACCTTTGATTCCTAATAATTTCACCAATTGGCAAGTGTTTAATGATGATGAATATATCGTAAGCTTTTTAACATCTAAAGGATCATATGATGGTCAAATAATTGATGAAAATGAACATGAAAATCCATTGAAACATAAATCCAATGAAAATGCCATACCTAAATATGTGGTGAAGCTTGAAGATATTTATGATCTAAAAGACAGATTTAAGAAGGTTACTAATTCTAAAATCCAAGGTTCAACCTTAAGATTTGAACTAGTAAACCTTGGAACTGATCTCAAACCCCAAAACATCAATTTAGGACTTGGTCTCTCACTTGATGAGAGATTAGCCTTCATTGATTTATTAAAAAAGCATAAAGGTATCTTTTCTTGGAGCTACGATGATCTTAAAACATATGAGACCCCCATCATACAATGCACTCTTCCAATGATACCCATTGACAAACTAGTACAACAAAAATTAAGGAAAATTCACCCCAATCTAGAAATCCAAATCAAGTTTGAGCTGAATAAACTCCTTAAAGCCAAGATTATCTTTCACATTAGGCATTCAAAATGGGTTTCAAACTTAGTACCTATCAGGAAGAAAAATGGTGATATTCGTATTTGCATTGATTTTAGGAATCTCAATAAAGCTTGTCAGAAGGACAATTTCCCATTACCGACGATGGAACAAATATTGCAATAAGTAGATGGTTTTGAACTAATGTATTTCCTTGATGGTTTTTCAAGGTATAATCAAATCTTGGTCCACCCATATGATAGGTTAAATACTACGTTCAAGACTAAATGGGGGACCTATGCCTACTAGAAAATGCCTTTTGGTTTAATAAACGCAGGGGAAACCCTCCAAAAAGCCATGGACATAAATTTCAAGGGTATGCTAAACAAAACTATTGTTCTTTACTTAGATGACATAACTGTTTACTCCAATAAGAGAAGAAACCATTTGCATGACTTGAAATATATCTTTGAATGCTTCAAGAGGTATGGAATTTCATTAAATCCAAAGAAATCTTATTTCGCTCTAAATGAAGGTAAGCTTTTAGGGTTTACTGTATCCAAAAAAAGCATTTGTATTGATCCTGATAGAATAAAATAAATTTATGAAATTCTTTTGCCCCATAATAAAAAATCTATGTAGTCCTTTCTAGGTCAGATAAATTTTGTTAAGATATTTGTGCCTGGCTTTTCCCAAATTTTTTTACCATTAAAAACCATGATTAAGAAAAAACTGATCTTTAAGTGGGGACATAACAAAAGGGAAGCTTTTGATTTAATCAAACAATACATTATGAATGATCCCTCTTTAACTACTCCAAATTTTACTAATCATTTCATTTTTTACACTTTCACTTCTCAAACATCTTATGCTACTGTTCTAACATAACTTAATGATCAACAAATTGAAGCACCCATATCTTTCTTTAGTTCTAATTTTCAAGGTGTTGAACTAAATTATTCAGAGGTGGAAGTAAGAGTTTGCTGTTTTTAAATATGTAAAGCACTTCCTTTTCTCCTAAAAAAACACACTAAAGTAATAACCCCATTCTCAGTAGTGAGACAATTTCTTATGCAAAGGGAATTAGGAGAAAAGAGAGCAAATTGGGTAACAACCCGACAAGAATATGATATTGACATTAAACTAGCTAATATTGGCAAAGGGAAAGGTTTTTGCAGATTTCTTACAGGAACTTCCAATCTACCATCTGATGAGGATTCAGGTAACATTGTACACATAACTGAGTTAAGCCTAAATGACTCTGAGTGCCATTATGCTGATCTTATTTTCTATTTAAGAAATAGATATGCTCCCCTTGAAATCAATCACAAAAGGAAAAGGGTTTTAAGATTAAAAGCCAATCAATATGAGATCATTGATGATGTGTTATTAACAAGAAATTATGATTATGTATTATTAAGATGCCTAGAAAAGTTTGAAGAACAGAAGGTTTTGCAGGAACTCCATGAGGGACCAACTGGTGGGAATTTTGAAGGAGATACTACTGCACATAAAATCCTGCATGCTGGGTACTATTGGCCAACATTGTCCAAAGATACCCATGAATATGTAAGGAAATGAAAAATATGCCAGACTGCTATTGGAAGAGAGTTTCTGTTCCTATCAATGGGCTTATTTTGAAAAAAAATCTTTTCATAGAAGATAATATCTTCTACTGTAACATTATCGCATTTACATTTTTAGTTACTTTAGAAAATAATGTTAAATAACATACTTTTGGATTTACATTAAAATCTCTTAAAACATTTTATGATCTTTTGCTTTGAAAGTAGGAATTCTTAAGGAGTGATCACAAAATTGAAAATTAGATAAAGTATCATATAAATATGAAATTTTCTTTTTCTGTTGAAGTTGTAAATTCATTGAAACCTCAAACTTCATAAAATCCTTTTATTCTATTATCAGTCAAGAAAGGTTATCTTTAACAAAGTAAAGACTATTTACAGCTAAGCATCTATAACTCTAAAATTTTCATCCAAAACTCTTAAGGAGTCAATGATTCTCCCCATCCATTAACTTTACTTTTTTTAGAGTGTAATTCAAAAATATATTAAAATTAAAAGATAAGGGGTCTCATCATGATCCTTCTTACCATGATCATAGGGAAATGATAGGATGACATTACCAATACTGAATATCAAACCAAGGTAATGTCTTATGATTATTTTAATTATAAGACAAGGGTCTCATCACGAGGCAACTTGTTCAGTTCAATTACAATAGGTGAATGGCATTTTCACTTTTTGGTCACGAAACCAGGACAATGGATTTTTGGTATTGCTAAAAAATTATCAAAAGAAAAGTAGACAAATAAAAAATGATATATGCGTATACTTTTGAAATTATCTCTAAAGACTACACTCTTAAATGGATGGGATTCTGAATCATTGATGGTTAAAAGGTAACCCTAGCGAGGCTATGAACACTTGCTAGCAGTAGTGGCTCCACCTATGACAAATGAGTATACTAAAAGGATAAGTTGTATAATCCCCCTACTTTATCTTTATAGCTAATTAAGGACTGATATAGACTAAAATTATTTTCATCTATAAGAGGATTTAAAAGGAATTATGATTAAGTGAGTTTTTATATTCTGGATAACCATACCTATCTAAATATTTCGAAAATAGTTTTTCTTTCCTGAATTGTTTTTACTTAGTAAAGTTTTAGAAATTTCATTATTATAAATAAGAGATAACTAGTTCTTCCAGTGAATTGCCAATTTCTATGCTATTCAACAACGCCCCATTTATTTATATATAAATCTCTTAGGAAATTATTATATAAATAATGGGGACCCTTTAAATTTTTAAAACCATAGAAAAATAAAACATTTTAATGTTTTAAAAGGACAAATTTGAGTTTATTTGAATAAAAATCCAAATTTGATTGGCAAAACAACTCAAATGAGCTGGCCTCAAACAAATCCCGACGTTATCGTACTTCGCAATTCCTAATGCGTAACTCCCCATTTTATCACTTTGAAATGGCATGATGCGATAAAGTATATTGCAATCACATATCCCAATGTGTATAGCCCCTGAGAACAAAACATACTTAAGCTTTAAAAGCCTTAAGTATTGTTAAATATCCGCTCTGTATTGGAACTTACCGGCATCACAAAACTTATAACGAGTGCGATTTAAAAAAAAGCATCGAGGACCACTTTGATTGCGATATGCAATAAACCTTCTAGATTTGATATAATAGTTAACAAAACCCTATAAATATGTCACGTCTAGATGAATCACAGATTGGAAAAAGGCATGCCGCTCCATTCACTTCTAATCTTCTGACTGCGATAAAGCTCTTTATTAAAGCACAACTATAATAAAATCATAAGAATGAATAAAAAAAGGAAAAACACATTAAAATATAATAGAAAGTCATCGGTCGGGCCTGCTCCATTTCCACATCATTCCTCGTGATTTCACAATCGCAAAAGGATTTTGGTTATTTCCATTGTCCTCCGCTCCAAACCCCTGATTGCAATATTACGATTATCACATCGTGGACTTTTGGTACCCAAACCGCCGATATAATGGTATCACAATAACATATCGGGAAAACACATTGAGACATGTTTACAATTACCATTTGAAGGTTTTTGCAATACGATATATTAATGGAATAATAAATTATCACATGAAGCCACGATTTCGATTATTAAAGACCTGTAACGATATTTATCATTTAAATCCCCAAGGTGATTTGATGGTTTGTATGTAGATATTTCATATTTTTCACATTTAAACTATATTCGCCATCATTTCAAACCTTGTATGTTCAACGCTCCCACATTTCAAACTTGTTGTTCTTCATTCCTTTGTGTTTCCAATTGCAAGCTAATCCTGAAAAGGAGCAGTGTAACATAATGACCAAAGTAAAGAAAGGAAAGAAAACCGTGGAAGCTTCGCAACCCACACCTCTTGTTTCCGAAGTAACATAACTGCTCCCACTTTTCTCGGACACTATGTGCACAATAGATAGTGGATCATCCTCATGGGAATCTATGTATAAATTACTTGAAAGTGAAGGACCCAAGGTAATTTAGAGAGTGGTAACAACGGATGCTACTTCATCTTTTGAAGCCTCCAACTATGAAATCACCAACTCTTTTCTTCACAAGATCATTGATCGACCCAAGATCCTTCCTTATACCGATATAGTGAAATGGATAATTGAGAACATTAATATCGCCAATAGGGCATTTTTGACTTCAAGAAAAATAGTCATCGAGTCTTTACAACTCAAGTTTTGAGGAAAATGTACCATATACCCGACCCACAGAAGGTATGTGGTAAATATTTCCTCGAAAAATTTGCAAGCTAGAATGAGGTGGAATAAGATCTAATTAGACGATGGAGATCCTACCCAAACAAACACAAACATGAAAAGTTGGGTATGTACTCTTTATCTGATCTCGCCTCTCCCTATAGTTATGTTGCAACTATGATGTGTAGGTTATTCAGGTACCCTAATACAACTAAATTCTAAGTCGAATGGGTTCTTGTTATTGAGGAAACATCATATTCTTATATAACGGATTGGGGCACTATCCTTTCAAATAATATTGTCTCCTAAATATGAGAATACAGACAAAATCAATATGTTACTACTAGAGTAGTTCCACCATTCTTTATGAGCGCATATATCATGGATGTAGTCTATTTTACTTTAGGTTTCCTAATCATGGGATGGAAATGGACCATTCAAGAACCCACTCCTATCCATTTATATCATAAAATTCTATGGGAGTCTAATTTCCAAGCCCATTTTTATAGAATTTTCCAGAGTCGTTCAGTTAATACACCAAGCCGTTCTTGATAAAAGTGACCCAAGATTGTCCACATAGGCCAAAATTAATTTCATACCTATAGGCAGGTGGTTTGGTGAAGAACTATTTACCTATGTTAGAGTCTATGGAAGTATGGAAACTCCTCATGTTCTCCCATTATATGTCCCTGATAAACTACTGGCTAGGGAGATTCCCTATCAAACTGTAGGGGATGGATTGAAAAAAACCTAAAGGAAGCTAAGAAATATTTATGCCCTTCATTCCCTATCTAATGTGGTGTATATGCTCTACATGATTTCAAGCATGCTTCGCTTGAATTGATAACGTAAAATGTTTAAATCTTGCCACTGTGCCTGGAAGATAGTTTGATCCAAACAAAGAAGCACAAAATGTTACTGCTCAAGTAAAAATCAGGCAATTTAGTCATGAAGATGATGACTATGATAATCTATTTGAGTCTGCTAAGATATTTTAACACGAACAACACCTGGCTACATTGAAACTTAATCCAGAAAAGCTAGCACAATTCAAAGAGTACAGGAAAAAAAGACTGTAGAACATCTCTTTGGATCTGTTGAGGATTTCTCAACCAATTTTCCAAGAAGAGCAGAATTCAAGACATAATTCACAACAAGACTTAGAGCAAGTTTATAAAGATATTAAAGTGGATGATAAATCCACATAAATCTATACTGATAAAATGCCCTTCAATAATGAACTGGATGAAGTCTGGAAATAGTTTGATCAGAAATTAAAAGAACAATAAGGGGCAGAAAATACTGAGCTGAAGAATACAGTCAGCACACCCCAAAACAATGGACATATCTTGTTTACTGATAGGGATTCTGATAAATATGTCAGTATAGATGGAATTGAAATCATCTTAACATTCCCTTCATCTGAAATTGTCCTTAAAGTGGAAGAAATCCTTCCTCTCGACGTCTTTTACAGTCCCAAACATCAGGCTATGGTGAAAAGACAGAGGAAAAGGAGAAGAACAGAGATCATCAACAATCATTCCTGTGACATACCAATGGACATAGTGTGGAAGAATACACAAATTGATCCTTTAGAAAATTTAACAAAGTTTTCACAGTTTGCGGTGCTTATGCATCTGTCACGATTGATAAAGAAGTAGAAGTTTGACAACTGATTAGGGAAAATGAAGAAATAATTCAATAGTTGGAACAACAGTTGGTAGAGGAAAAACAAAGTATTAATCAACAAGTGAAGACATAGTTGTCTCAACTCTAGCAGAGCTTTGATCAATTAAAGCTCCAACATCAAGCAAAGATCAATACTAAGGATACTCAAATCCGACAGATCGAGCTTTCACTTGATTAGCTGAAGGACAATCCTAAAGTGGAAGAGTTTTTAACGGAAGCATTGGAGCTAAACACCTTGTTATCGAAATACCAAGTGATATTCTGTCAGAAGTTATCAATCATAAATCCACTATGTGTCAAAAGTGATTCATTGATGAATCAATCATTTGATCTGAGGGTGACTTTCAATGACATTGATGATAAAATCTCAAGATTTATAACATGGTAGGACACACCAGAAGGCAGAGCAACAAACCTTCCCAGAATAGAGGAATCTCACAAGGAAATCCTCTTTACTGATTGGGACATTCAGTTGAAACAGGTAGGAACAACAATCTTCAAGGAAAATAATGTTTCCAATAACATCATTAAAACTATCGATGATAAGCTGCATAATGCCAACCTGATTCAAGAATGCCCAACTGGTAATTTTCCTGATATCAAAGTTCTAGGAAGGTAATGACAAGAAATTTCAAAGGAAAAGGAAGAAGAAATTAAAAAGTTGACAAAACTTGACTGGGAGATGTACTCGAAAAATCTTATGAAGCCACATAGTGAGTGGCTAATGCTCCATTTCCTTGCTGACTCATCCACTCATATGCTTCCTGCATTTTAAGATGCAGTGTACACTGGACAATTATACATGAGGACAGGTCAACCCCCTGAATTTAAGCCAATGTTAGATATTTACAAGCTCAAACAATGAATGGAAGATTAGGCACATTTACATTCATGATCTCGTCATTACAACAACCTCTATTTTTTTCTTATTGTCTCTTATTTTAAGGAGAGTTGTTCCAACCTCCTCAACACTTTTTATGTATTTTTCCATTTTTACATTTTAGTTTTGTTATATAAACCCTTTCATTTATACAAAGAAAGGGTCAAAATTTTTTATAAGGAAAGGATTTGGAAGCTTGCACTTCTATACTTTCAAGCTTATCTTAGTAGAATGACCAGATCATGGTCTTGAAGTTTTGTAGAGAAGGCTTTGAGAGCTTGCACTTTTGTATTACTGAAACCATCCTAATGAGAAAGACTGGACCAAAACTATTCCTTTCATGGGTAGAGTAACATACATTATGTACTTTTATCATTGTATTTCTATTTTGTTTATGAATTGATAATCTTTCCTCTTTACATTGTTTACTATATGTATCTTTTCTAACACAATTCTGCATTAATTCATTGCTAAACATGCGAGACTTGTCATATTTAATACATATATAAGTGATTTGTTAATGATATTTGATTTTTATACGAGTTTCATCAATTATTTTGATTAACTATTTAATCAAAATAATTATCTTAAATTCTTTTCATTTATGCAAGTGTTTGATTAATCTTTATTATCATGCACTAAGGACAATTATTTTAAATCGCATAAACATAAGTAACCCCGGGTAATCGATAGATTAATGCATGTATTTCAGTTTATAATCACTTCCATTTATCACCTAGATTCAATTATAAGCACTCTACATCCATTCTATCACATTTTACTGGGAAACTGGTCCCATTATATCTAGTCGGAGCCACTATTCCAAATGGAAAAGGGACGGTATTCAAGTCCCCGACTCAGTGGTTATCCCCAATGTTGTTGTAGCGATGTTCGAGGCATCAACAGAACCCAATCACACCATGGATATCTGGAAATGGCAAGGCTAGGTTGAAAACATTGTTACACCTGGCAAAACCCATGCCATAACAACAAAAGAACCACATGCAATACCATGCATGCCAAATCTAGCAAGGAAAATACACATTCAAATCGATATCTATAGAGAACCATGTTGTAGTTGGTTGATCCTGCTCTTCCTTGCTTGCTCCTTCCTTCTTCTTTCCTTATTTTACTTTCTTGATCCCATGCATAACCATAACGAAAGATTGAGCCAAGCACTTACTCTGACTAAGAGCTCACCAACTTATCCTCAAAAGCCTTTTTATGAATGAGGCCTCTATTTTCTTCATTTTCCATTACTTTCCTTCATTTTCGTCCTCACATGCAACCTGTGACCTTTCACCTTCCTTTTTATCCTAATTTCCATCATTTTCATAAATAAATGTGCCAAAAATTCCATTTTGCCTTTCCAAAGACTTAGCCATTTCCTTAGGCACAATAAACCAAATCAACACCCACTAGGATGTTTCCCCCAACATTCAGCTTGGAATACATGTTCCATCACCATGGCCACATATATATTTTTACATGGAATTTTCACCATGGATGTTGCTTTATCACTATGTTCAATGAAACTTAGCCTTAGTACCAGAATCCATGTACATTTCATAATAACACTCATTGCTATTCAAACGTGGAAATTTATCTTCTAATTATAATTGTAAAGTCATACTTGTAGTGAAGGAAAGGTGGGTCTAGAGTGGTATTTGGTCCTCCCCAATCATGGATTGAGAGCTTGGGGGTCATTATTCAATCCCAAGAGGAAAAAAATCAAGCTTCTAGAGAAAATATGGTCAAGTTTGGACAATGCTACAGGATGCTACAAGATTACTACAAGATTCCTACATGATGCTACAAGATTGCCATGTTTTGTTACAAGATTGGATCCATGAGAAGAACAAACAAAGCAAGAAAGGATGAGTCAAATTTTATGAAATCAAACAAAGAAGGATTTTATTTCATTAATAACTAGTTCACCTTACAAAATACATGTAACCTACATACATGAAAGATTGAGAAAGATTATTTTAACTTCTAGATTGTAGAAACATAGTATGCAAGAGAACAATAAGCTAAAGCCTAACAATATATGAAGGAAGGAAATTACATATTTTTGGCTTGTTGTTGTAGAATTCTCAACCACACTTGCCACAAGAGAGGTGGTAATCAAGTTTTCAACCACAATTTTTTTTCCAGAAAGTAAATTTGTACTTAAACAAAGAGGGAAATGTTGCTACTAAAATAATGCATAAATAAGACACACAAAGAGAGACCAAAGCCTCTGGGTTGGGCCCTAACCCAAGGGGAACCAACCCTATGAAATAAACTTAGATTTGAAACAAAAATAGACCTTTCATTAACAGAAAATGGAATTTAAATACATCATGCAAATGAAAAAATGAAAATGTTAGTCTTAAGCACTTGGTTCTTACCATCTCTCCTTGCTCGAAAAGTTTGAATCCTAATGAACCCTTGGGCTTCCGTATTTATAAAAATATGACAGAGGGACAACCTCATTGGGAAGAGGACTGCTTCCCTTAAAAATCTCGAAAAAAATGGATCCAACTCCCCCAGTCCCTTGCAATTACTTGAGTTCCTTGGATGCCAATAGACCTCGAGCTGTTGATGAGTGATTCTAGGCATCAAGTTGAGTTGAAGGAGAGTAAATGTAGGGGAAAATCCTCCTACATCTCCTCTATATGCCTCCAATGTGCCTCTCCATAATAAATTCACTAAAAATTACTCTTTTTCCTGCACATTAACCACACACTACTACATTTGGGTGGAAATTCTAACGATGGAATCTGACAGAATGAATAAAAACAGAAAAATTGTTGGAAGTTAAATATAATTTTTGTTTTTTTTCTTTCTTTCTAAAATCCTGACGCCTATCAAATATTCGACAGGAGTTATTTAAACATCAAACATTCAACCGAATATCCTAGCTCATTGATTATTTGACGTTTTTTTTCTATAATCCCACCTATCATCGAATATTTGATGGAAGTTCTTTTACTATCAGATATCTGATGCTATATCCTATATGAAAATGCATTGTCCAATTTCTTAAAAATTGCAAATAATCATTGCATAACGTTCATTTCTACCATTAATGGATTTTTGTCTTAGCTTTTCTAATACGAGACCGCTTTACAATGAGTTTAATTAATTAAAATAAATATAACATTATATATATATATATATATATAATATTATATATATATATATATATGCCCTAACATCAATATAAATTTGACATAGCTGCTATATATATTAGTTGTTTTGAAAGGTTGTAGGCTTATTTTGAGGTTAAGTTTTGAACAAAATCATCACTGAAAATTTGGTGACAAAAAATGTTGCATAACATTCCTCAATGAGACCAAGGGTACGTGGGATCGACATTGAGGGCTTTTGAGGTTTGAAAATGTTATTTCCCTTGTAGAAATTTCAAGGGCTTGAGGCCAAGAAGAATTCTAAAAAGATTAGCTAAAAAGCATTGTAGAGACTATGGACAAATTGAAGGCATACATGAATATCGTCCATTTGTAAGTTATTCATTATATGTCTTTGTATTGTAGATGATTTTTTTAATGTTTATATGTATATTGTATGTATATGTATTGTATTTCTATTGTAAATGTATTTTATAATATTCTTTTGGGAGTTGTTTGACCTATGTTTCCATGTTGATGTGGACTAGAAATATTTTTTGATTGTTTTTGTTAGGGTTGATTAAGGGGTTAGGTCGAGTTAGGTGTTAATTATTTTATGGGCTTAGGGATAAGAGGTCATTGTTTAAGGGTTTAGGGGTTAGGGGTTAGGGGTTAAGGGATTTATTGTTAGGGGTTTAAGGGCTTAGGGGAATGGGGTTAAGGTGTTAGAGGGTTAATGTATGTGTAGGGGGTTAATTTGGACCTAGAGTATTTAGAGGTTAATCATGGATTTTTATAGAGCATTATTAATGAGTTTTAAAAGTATATTATGCAAAATATGACATTATAATGATGAACACAAAGTATTATCAATATGTTCTTTATTATGGTTGTGACTATATATCTTAGAAAGTGTCTCACTTCCTACATGTCAAGAAAAGTAACACCTTTCTTAGATTTTTTCAAGATATTCGTAAATAGCTTGATAAATTGCGCAAGCATCATCATTTATTTGTTGTCTTTGTTTCTTGGTCTCACCTAATTTGCCTTTCTCTTTCTCTTTGTTGTATTTGTTTTCCTTATATATTATATTTGTAAACTATTGTTATATTGACGTTTCAATATTTTCCATATATACTAATATTACTTTATTGATTGTAATTGTATGGTATGATCCCCCTAGGGCATTGTTTGACAATGAAGACGTGGTTGTTGTACAAGCACCTATTCAAGAACATGGAATGATTAATATTTAGGATCAAGATAATGATCCTATGGAAGAATATAATACGTGATAACATAGTTGAAGAAGATGGAACCAATAGATTGGTCCAGGAGACATTTAATAATGTTGGAATGAATGATGATGAAAACCAATATGATGACCATGCTTTTGATTTACCTATACTTGAGAGGGCAACTAAACCTCTTTATGAAGGCTAAAAAACATCTCTTCTCTCTACTATATTATTGTTGGTCAACTTAACGGTGGTGAATGGTTTGTCAAACACAAGTGTGACACAACTCTTAAGGTATGTAATATATTTTTTGACATTTAGTACTATATACCTGAGAAATCAATTATTTTTTCCATTGTTTTTAATGTTATTACATTGCTATGCATCATTCATTAATTTGTAACATTTGGATGCAATATGTATGATTACTATTGTTTAATACACTAACAAATACTATTTATTTTATGTTGTAGATTATTAGGTGAATGTTTTTTACCATTGTCAAATGTTTTACCTCGTACGTACCGAGATTTACATGCCATTATGAAAGATATTGGAATGGAGTATCAAGCTATTCGTGCATGCCCTAATGATGATATTCTCTATTATAAAGAACATGCATTGAAAGATAAATGCCCAAAATGTGATGAGAGTAGATATCAAACCAATAAAGTAGCCAAAAAGGTGCCTCACAAGGTTCTTCATTATATTCCCATAATTCCACCTTTGCGACAATTTTCAGGTGCAAAAGCATAACAGAACTTATGCATTTCCATGCAACGAATAGAAGTGAATATGGTGTTCTTCGAATTCCTGCAAAAGGATTTTCATTGAGGAATATAGAGGAAAAGTGGCTAGAGTTCAAAATAGAACCTCGGAACCATAGGCTTTCATTAGCAATTGATAGTGTCAATCCATTTGGACAGCCCATATCTACTTACTCGGTGTGGCTTGTTTTTGTTATAAACAATAAAATTCCTCTGTGGATGTCAATAAAGAGGGAGCACATAATGTTGACAATGATTGTTCTAGGTATTGATTTTTTTAGCACAATAACATCTCATTTGTCTTGTTTTTCGTAATCATGTCCTATATTTTTTGTGTACTCATATATGTTCAATTTGTTGGCATTATGATACAGGTGTTGTCCTTGATGGAAACTCACTCAGATGAAAGATCACAGTACAACATGTCAACAACAAATAATTACATATCAGACTACAAAGGATGAAGAAAGAGAGGTATATGCAGGTTCACCTTGACCAAGATGCATATACACACAGGTTCACTGAACACAAGTAGCATAAACGTACACATGCACTTTCACAAAAGAAAAAGTGCTTATATCTCGGAAAACTAAGTTTTTGCTCCAAGGTATTTGGTCCAAGGTATTTTGATCCAAGGTATTTGGTCCGAGGTATTGACCCTAGGTATTTGGTCCAAGGTATTGGTCCTAAGTGGTTTTGGTCCATGGTATTGAGAAAGAACTAAAATTGTATAAGGAGGAGAAGATCATTAGGCCAAGTGTGCAAGTATCGAATATCTGATGATGTGTGAGATCTAGTATGCAGGTTATTGGCTTATGGTGATGTGCTTGAGCTGAACCAAGGATGAACCTTAGCGGTTGATGAGGGAGAAGATCTAATGATGGATCGGGATCTTAAGGCTTGAAATGAATTATCATTATGTGGTTTGATAATGTATAATCTAGATCTGAATATTGATGCATGTGTTATTCTGTAAATATTATGATTTGGGTATAACTGAAGTCCAAAATAGCTGCAGAATTATGAATTAATATTTGTAGATGTGTACGCTAGTTGGCTTTGATAAAAGTGCATATACACGATGGTTCGACACATGGAAGTAGCGTATACCTTATAAAGTATGTTTCAGTTGTTTCTGTTTGCTGTTGCAGAGTTTTGGGTTCTGGTGACTGTATTCTAGTGACAACATTCTGAATGATCAGATTGATTGTGATTTGACGATGGGTTGTCAAAGTGATTGATTGATTCAATTGTGGTTGATTCAGGAGGTGATGATTGAGTTTCAGTGGTTGGTTGATGCAGATGTATTTGATGATTGAATTGCAGTTATGATGTTGTTGATGGATCCAGTCTGAAAATTTATGAAACGTGGTCCTTGGAGGAAGAAAGAAGGTTGTAGCCTTTTGTAGGTCGCTGCCTACGTACTAGTAAACATATCAGCTAGTACAAGAGTTAAGGGGTTGTATCTCCCTTCCAGTAAAAGCTGGAGAATGAGAGAAGGTTGTAACCTTTTGCAGGTAGAAGCCTACATACTGGTATGAGTCTGCACTAGTATAAGATTGTAAACAAATTTTCTTATTATTAAAAGAAGAGAGAGATGACAACAACAGGTGGTTTTTACCCACATTTGGTTTCCACTTTATATCTTGGTGTTCATGTGTGTTGCTTATGTGTGATGCTTTATTCTACTTTTATATTGGTTAAAGTTCAATGCATGATAAATTGGCTAAATCAAAATTTCTCTGCATATACACTGATTGCTTTAAGTACAGTCACGTGTACATGCTAGTTCACTTAGTTGAAGTAGCATATACAAATCTGTTTGGGAAATAAAATTATTGATATGATAATACTGATTCACCCCCCCTCTCAGTATTATTTCCAACAATTGGTATCAAAGCAGGTCCTTCAAAAGATGCTTGATCACTTGAAGGGAGATCCATCATCATGAGTAATCAAGAAAGCATGGGATCCATTAGACTGCCAATCTTTGATGGAAGAAACTTTGTTTATTGGAAAATAAGAACCACAGCCTATCTACAATCTCTTGGAACGGATGTCTGGGAAATTGTGGAAGGAGGATATACATTTCCAATAACAATTCCTATAGATATGACAAGTAAAAAGCAATATTAAACCAATCCCAGGGCTGTCAATACTTTATTGGGAAGTATGTCACAATCAGAGTTTGTCAAAGTCATGCAGATCAAATTAGCCAAAGAAATATGGGACAAAATCGTTCTAAGCTATGAAGGAGACTCTCAGGTAAAATGTGCTAAACTTCAAACTCTTAGAATTCAGTATGAAACTCTTAAGATGCATAATGATGAAAGTATAGCTAGTTACTTCTTATGTATAGATGAGGTTGTCAATCGTATGAAGAATCTGGGTGAAGATATAAAGGAAGTTACCTTAGTTGAGAAAGTCTTAAGATCCTTGTCTGCTAAATTTGAATCAAAAGTGTCTGCCATAGAAGAAAAACAGGATTTGTAGACTATCACTATGACAAAGCTTCACGGAATATTAACTGCCTTTGAGATGAGAAAAGGAGGTCCATCAGATATGAGAGAAGCCACATTTAAAGCTTAAGCAAAAAGAAAGGAAGAACTCAATGAATTAGGACATATTTCAGAAGAAGAAGATGAAGTAAACTTTGTCAAGAAGCTTCAACGGGGTTATGGAAGATTTAGAGGTAAAATACCCTTCAAATGCTTTCCCTGTGGTAGAGTCGGTCATTATGCTGCCAAATGTCCTCATAAAGATAAATATGAAAAAGGGAAGGAATATGCAAAATGGAATAAAAAATAAGTTGTAAGAAAAAAGAGTTACTATACTCATGAAGATAGTGATGGTTTATCAAATAATGATGAAGATGAAAATAGTAATCACTATAGACTTCTAATGGCTTATGACGATGATAATTTTTGGGATGCTTTAGAAGAATATGACCTTCATGAAGAAATATATAAACTCAAAATATGTATAGAAGAAAAGAATATGATTATAGATACCTTGACATACCAACTTGCTAAAAAAGAAAAACACAATGAAAAACTAGAATGTGAAATTGTAGGTCTAAGAAAGGATCTTGAGAAAATGAAATCTCTCAATATTATATTTGCTAAAGGATCAGAAACCTTAAATGAAATTATCAAAGTGCAGTGTTCTCCTCTGATAAAGACAAGTCTTGGATATATTGAAGAATCATCTCAATCACAGAAGCCATCAAGCTCCACTAAAAGCTATCTTGATGCAGCAAAGAACAGTGAATAGTATGACAATCGTCAGCAAAGGCATAAAGGAGATCACCAGGTGAATCAAACTCAATTTTCTTCAAGGATGACCAGAAGCCACAACCAAACTCAAGTAAATCATACTCTATTTTCTCTAAAGATGAATATCAATAGAAACTACAATCACCAGGTCAATAGATTCGATAGTCGCAGGAACTTCTTTAATGGACAACGTTTCTCATGTCATAATTTTGGACACAAAGCTACTCAATGTGTTGCTTACAAAACCATCATGACTAGAGAAGCACGAAATCAAATGAATGTGACAAGGATCAAGAAAAATTCCTATAATAACTTTTCTCTTCTTGAAAATGAAATAGAATGCTCAATTTGTAACAACTTTGGCCATGAAGAATCTGAATGCAGGAGAAAATTTCAGCAAACATCTCAAAAGGAGAAAACTCCATTAAATCCAAAGATATGGAGAAGGAAAGAACCTAAAATAGAAAGATCTGGTATAGCCTTGTATGCAGAAGGACAAGAAAATCAGTGGTACATCGACAATGGATGCTCAAAACACATGGCAGGTGACAAAGAAAAACTTCACTCATGTAATGCCTTAGAAAAGGAAAAGAATGTCTCATTTGGAAATGACACTCCTGCTGTCATAAAAGGTAAAGGCTCTATTTTCTTGAAAGAAAAGGTTAAAGTTGTTAATGTTATGTATGTAAACGGTCTAAAGCATAACTTGTTGAGTGCCAGTCAAATGTGTGACCAAGGAAATGAGGTGGTGTTTCGATCAAACAGATGCGTTGTTCGTGAGCTTGATACAGGAGAAACTGTGATCAAAGGTACAAGAACTCCAAACAACTTATACATACTCAAGGGAGGACAACAACAGTGCTATCTAAGCAAAAATGATGAAAACTAGCATAGAAGATTGGGACATCTAAGCTTTTCTCAAATAAGCAAATCATGAAGATTCAAGGTTGTTCATGATCTTCCAGATATCAGCATCCCTGAAAATACAATATGTAAACCATGTCAATTTGGTAAGCAAACCAGAGCTCACTTCACTGAAAAAGAAGATTTAGCTAGTAAGCCTCTTGAACTTGTCCATACTGATTTATGTGGACCATCAAGGAAACAGTCACCTCGTGGAGAAGAACAATTTATTTTGTTCATTGATGATTTTTCCAGAATGTGTTGGATAGGTCTTCTAAAGCATAAAGATGAAGCATTTGAAAAGTTCAAAGCCTTCAAAGCTTTGCATGAAAATGAATCAGATCACAAAATCAAATGCATCAGATTTAATCAAGGAGGGGAATTTACCTTGGATGAATTCTTTGACTTTTATAAACATGATGGAATAAAAAGGTAGTTCTCCATCGCAAGGAATCCTAAGCAAAATGGAGTGGTAGAAAGAATGAACATAACTATTCAACAAATGGCTCGAGCTATGCTAGATGAATCTGGAACTCCTGTAACCTTCTTGGGTGAAGCTGCATTCGTCGTCATAACTATTCTCAACCAAGAAAATGTTCGGGTAAATAACACTCAAACTCCACATGAAATTTGGTATGGTAAGACTCCTACTGTAAAATACTTTAAAGTTTTTGGAAGCAAATGTTATATCAAAAGGACTAACGAAAAACTTGGTAAGTTTGAGCCCAGAGCAGATCGATTCTTCTTGGTTACTCTTCTTGAAGTAAAGGATATAAGTGTTATAATAAAAGACTTGGGAAAATGGTTGAAAGTATTTATGTTGTAGTTGATGAAGCATGCAAAAATTGAAAACAGATAAAAACTAAAAATTATGACAATGAAGAAGATGGGGATTATTTTCCCACATCAAATCACAATGATTCTGAAGAAGAAACCAATGAAGCACCAGAAGAAGAGATAACGATAGAAGAAAAGACTCCATTCAGGTATGTTAAGAAAAATCATCTAGAAACTCAAATTTTAGAGGAAAAAGAGGCAGGTGTACAGACAAGAAGAACTATTACAGAAACCTCAAGCTATCTAGCATTACTATCCTCCACCGAACCTCAAAATGTAAATGAAGTATGCAAAGATGAATGTTGGGTCAAGGCCATGAATGAAGAATTTGAGCAAATTGAAAAGAATAATACTTGGGAATAAGTTCCTAGACCTCATGATAAAAATATCATAGGAACTAAATGGATATTCAAAAACAAGCTGAATGAAAATGGAGAAGTTATTAGAAATAATGCCAGACTTGTTTGTAAAGGATATGCTCAACAAGAGGGTATAGATTTTGAAGAAACTTTTGCACTTGTTGCTAGACTTGAAGCCATAAGGATGTTTCTTGCTCTTTCTAGCTCTCAGAAATTCAAAGTATACTAAATGGATGTAAAATCTGTCTTCCTTAACGGAGATTTAGAAGGAGGAGTCTATATTGAACAACCAGAAGGATTCGTTCTTGGAAATGATGCAAAACTTGTATGCAGACTCAAAAAGGCTCGCTATGGTCTAAAACATGCTCCAAGGGCCTGGTATTACTGCCTTGACAAATATCTACACCAACAGGGTTTTTCAAAAGGGTCAGTAGATAGAAATCTATATAGAAAGATTAACACTGATAAATTGATAATAATTGTTGTTTATGTTGATGATATCATTTTTGGTAGCAATGAAGAATCCATGAGTCATAATTTTGCTTCAGTAATGCAGCAAGAATTTCAAATGTCCTTGCTTGGTGAACTTACCTATTTTCTTGGTCTATAAGTTCAACAAAACAAAGATGGCATTTTTCTTTCACAAACCAAATAGCTCAAAAAGATCTTTAAAAGGTACGGGATGGAAGATTCTAAACCTGTATGTACCCCAATGGTAATAGGATGCAGTCTCAGCTCAAATGATGAATCAACAACAGTACATCAACCAACTTACAAATCCATGATTGGCAGTCTGCTTTATCTAACAGGTACTCGACCTGACATCATGCATGTGGTAGGAATAGTTGGAAGATTTCAAGAAAATCCAAAGGAATCACACCTTTAGATAGTCAAAAGAATTTTCAAATATCTTCAAGGAACAAAGAACTTTGGTTTATGGTATCCTAGAGATACAGATCTTACTCTTCAGGCATAAACAGATGTAGATTGGGCAGGAAGTGTTGATGACAGAAAAAGCACTAGTGGTGGTGCATTCTATATGGGTTCCAGGTTAGTGTCTTGGTTCAGCAAGAAACAAAGTTCAATTGCATTATCTACAGCTGAAGCAGAATATGTGGTTGCTACATCTTGCTGCACACAACTAATTTGGATGATGCAAACATTGCAAGACATTCAAATCACATGTACTCCACCCATATCCATTCTATGTGATAATACACGTGCCATCAGTATTTCAAAGAATCCAGTCATGCACTCCAAGACCAAGCTTATACCCATCAAATACCATTTTCTACGTGAACAAGTGCTTGAAAAAAAGGTCAAATTGGAATATGTTGAAGTAGGGTCACCCCCCTGCTTACACCCACAGTATGCATGTAAAATGCATAAACACATTAGTCCTAGGAATTTTAACTCTCTAAGGAGTAAAATCTTCATTACTAAGGTTTTAGGCCCCCTTTTATAGTCTCATGTGGAATTATTTATAGACTAACAAAGTCTAATCATTAATCCACCTTCTCCTTTACATCATAACTCAATCACCCCGCTTACCCTTTCTATCAGCACTTTACTCATTATAAACCATTTATTCTTTCAATCGGGACTCATTAACCCTTATAATCCTTCATTAACCCTTAGCTGCATATATATCTAACCATACCCACTCTTTAACTTAGGTTATATTTGAACTTAACCATAAAACACTCTCTCAACAATTTATTTCTATTATAATTCCCTTATAATAGAAATACACACAAACATTCATAAACTTACCTTTTCTGCACTCTTTAAAGCCTTGCATAGTTTCCAAGTTTTCCCCTTTATCGCTGATTGTAATCAGCTCCTCTGTGGTTCACATTAACACAGGACCCTTCCCACCTTTGATATGTGACTAAACTTCCTTTCAAACTTCAAATCATATAAAGCTGTGCTTATAACCATATCGGTTCTGATCATCGCCCTTTAGCATTATCGCATGTCGCTTCACTTTCTCCAATATGCAATTAAACACAACCTTCCAGATCTCAAATATATAAAATCCACCCTCAATACTTTATCGGGTTCGCTCCATCGCTAATCGCATTACTTCTCCACTGAGAAAAATCCATTAACATTTGTGATTCGACTTAATCTCTACCGTTGATCTTTTGCCATCAGATCGATGACTGATATCCTTTCCTATTCACCAAACTAGTCCAGCAATCCTCTGCCATTTATCTACCCTTAGTAGATCCAATGGTCGACGATGATTTCAGATAGATAACATGCATGGAGAATAACCGCTCGAAAAAGCAATTTTCTCTCCCTTCTCTACTGCTATGTGTGGCATGCCTAATGGGATCGGGCCAATGAGAGAAATACCACTTACGACCTTCAACTCGCCTGAAATCCACTTATGTGTATAAGCCTGCCTTTCTTCATTAAAGTTCCCCGATGTGATATTTCAACATTACCTCATGTGACATGATCTAGACCGTTGATCTATAAGATCCAACAGTTGCTCTGTACTAACACTTCATTTCTCCGTTCGTCCCTTATTACTTGGTTTTTACACAGTTTCTTCAATTTTTCTCTGTGGTTCGGTTCTTCAAAAGGTTCTGGCCTTCTACTATTTCGCTGCGCACTCTTCCTCTTGCGCTTAAATTCTCATGTTCTTTTGATTGATATCACTTCAGAGCATTTCTCAATCCTTCAAGTAGATTCAATGATCCATTACGATTCCTCTAAATTGTTCTTCTCCTCTACGTAGTTCTTCAAAACTCTGCCCGCAACCTTTGTTATAGAACCTACGAATTCACGTATAAATCAATCATTACATACTTATTTCAAACATTACACAGTTCCCGAATGAACCTCTCTATATATAAATATGAACAATTGATTACATGTCGAGACTCTCTCTCTCTGGCCCAATCTTCGATATCAGTGGCCTCCTCCTTTCACTCTGCCCGTAGGCTTACATTTATACTAGAAAGGTTATTTGAACTAATTCTGGTTCAAATCCTCGATCTACTACACTGACTCCTAAATGTCCTCTATCCTCTATGTCCACTTCTAACTTCATTTAATTCCTAAGAACTCTCTCTAGTTCCTAAAATCATGAACTACTTGAAGAGTTATAATTGAATTCTAACTCTTTTTTCATTACTAACCACTCATGTTCCCCTTTATTCGAGAGCATTTACAAGATATCTCACATCTCTAATTAAATCCTATTATATGCACTCAAAAGCCTAAATATTACATTAATTCATCACTTAGGAATCCAAATTCATTAAAATACATGACCCCCTTATGTCTACTAATTTGCAATGATTTTCCTTGTGTTGAATGCTCCTGCATCAGATTTCCAAAGTAGAAAATATTCATGTTCTCTTGATCATGTGTATTCTGATCTTTGTCTTCCTGGATCCCATACTTTGTTTTGTAACTGCCCAAATGTCTTGTTCCTTTGTTGCTACTACACTTATGTTGTATTTTACTCCATCTTCTTCTCCTTGTCAATCAGGTTCATACTCTGATTGATCATCCTTCCTGTTGTCATCAAATTTATCCCTATGGCCTGTTTCATCATCAACTGCCACAAATCTTCAATTTCTTTTTCCAGCACATATTTGGACTGGTCCATACTCTACCACTTACTTTTTCCTCTTTCTCTTTGTTTCAGGTTGTTGTTGCTATCCACCAACTCTACAAACTGCTGTTGGTTACTTTTACTTACTGCCTCCCTTCCATCGTTGCCCTCTTTCATGATTATTTCTGTCTGCATAAAATCATGATTTTCCAACATTCTCTCTAGCAATTGAGAATCTCTGTTCCATGGATTAAATTCTTCCACATAATCTTCTTCTTCCATTTTTATTTGGCTACTCATTTGTTCTAAATTTCCTCCAACATCTGCAACTAAACATGCATTCACAAAACACTTGTTAAAAAAAAAACACAAGGCTTCTGTGCCTTATCTTCCTTTGGCATCAATTCAGTTTGCTACTCTGTTTCTTTCTCCTTTGTCAGCACATCAGTATGCTGTTTTGAATTCTCAAAAGAACTCATGAGACTGTCAACTAGTCTCTCTTCCACATCATTTGCTCTAATGATGTCTTCCTACTCTTGTCCACCGTAGTGAACTCTTTCTTTTGCAGTGTCAATCTGCTGAACTTTCATTCCCATGTCCTTTTTCTTATGTTGTCATTCATGACAATTCTTTTGTCTTCCTTTTTCAACCATCTATCTTGGTTATATATCTTCTATTTTTCCAACTCCCTTCTTTGAAAGTCTAATTTTCTATATAACTCAATAATTTCAATTGGACTAGAATTTAGAAATTTCACACAATTTTCCATACCTTCCTTTGTTATCGATAAATGATCAGATGTCCTTTTTCCCTTTGCTAAGTTTTTTTCATAGACTTTTTCTTCCTTAACATTTTTCAATAGATGTCCTTTTCTTTAGTACATTTTGCCTTGCTGCCCCTCTGTAACTCTTCTCCTAGAGTTATCCTTGTCCCATCATCTTCATTAATATTCTCCTGCATTTGTTTTTCATCAATAACATTAATCAAAATAATTTGATTACCTTTCTGAGACAATATTCCTTCATTCTTTATCAGAATAAGATCCTGATTCCTCATCTCTATGACAACTTCTATAGAATCATCCATAGACTTTTCCTTTTGTATGCAGTCAAATTCTTCTTCCTCTGAGAAGTTTTCTTTGTCTCCTTTTACTTCGAGATCTTCATCTACTCTGAAGATATATTCAAAAGGTTGCTTTTCTACTACAATACCTGTCATCATACATAAACTATCAGTTTTAAAAACATAAGACCTTGTGGTCTCACTTGATGCTTCAGTCATCATGTTTCCTTACTATTCCAAGTTCTCTTTATGACTCAGAAATTCTTCGGATGTCTCCTCTTCAATCTCCTCAAGCCCTTCACTTGGTTTCCTGATATCTTTCCCTAACTGTATATGAGAGCTATCTATCTCATCTTCTTCCAGAATAGAATTTACATTCTACTTGTCTTCTTACTCCTTTATGACAATATCAACAAATTGTTCTTCATATGTTTCACCTGCAAACATACACAAATTGTCAGATTTAAAATCATCGGACCTTTTGGTCTCACTTGAAGTTTCAATCTTCAAGTCTTCATCTTCAGTCAGCATCTCCTCATGATGTTTTGAACTATCCCAATAGTCCATGAGATATTCACTTGATCTCCATTCTTTATCTTCAGTTTAGTTTTCACTTTCTCCCAAAATTTCTCCCTGTTCTGGTTCACAAATGGGCTCTTCCATTTCCAACTAAGCTTCTTTGAGTTTTTGCCTTAGCCACTTTACTTACTTTTGCTGTAGCCTTCTCTGCATCTCATGCCACTCCACTGGCTTCTTCCTTAATACCCAACCTTGTCTCTTGTTTCCCTCTAGTATTCTACTTAATGCATCGAGTTGTTCTTTTAACTCTGCAATCTCTTTGTCAATCTCCTCTTGACTCATCCTCTTGCCTTTTGCCTTGGCATTCTATTTCTTCATCTTTCTTCTGCTGTGGTCTTCCTCAGAACCTCTGCTATGACTATCAATAGCCATCTCATTCTTCTCTATCTTCATGAGCTCCTCACTCATTCTCTGTCTCTGGAACCTCCTTTGAGCACTTCCCTCTGCTCCTTCTAGGCTTTAAGTCATATGCACTTATCAAGAGCACAACTGTCCTCTTGTATTTCAAACAAAATTAAATACTTGGTTCTGACCACCTCTTCTTTCACTTAGAAAGTCTTACTAGCTTCCTTCATTACCTTAGTAATTCTACCCACATCCTCTGTGGAATTTCCATTGTTATCTACAACAATCCCTCTATAGTAACAAGTCTCCTACTTGCTACATATGCCTCACTAAGATTCTCTCCTTTGAGCTCAGTGTTTTAGCATCTCTCTGGTTCTTTCCTTTGGAACCAAATGAGCACTCCTTGCTCTAGATTGCTACAACCTTCAAACCTTCTTATGCTGTCTCTCCCTACATATCAATGTATAAATACACATTCTCAAATCAAAACAGAACATATCACCTCACCTTCAAGATCTCAGCATGATCTTGTTTCACCATTCGACCTGTACCTTGAATGGATTGTCCTTTGTTTCTTGCATCTGCAAGTTCTGCTACACATCACTTCTGTGTGCCTTCTTTTTGTCAGATTAGAATCTGATCCTTCCTTGCCTGCATAAACATCTTAATACATAACTTTTTCTCAATTCTTTCACATAGAATTTCTTTGTTCTGTTTTAACACCAATTCTTTCAATTACAATTTTGCTCAATACCAAATGATGCAGGGTTACCCCCACCTCTTACACCCATAGTATGCATGTAAAATGCATAAATACATTAGTCCCAGGAATTTTAACTCTCTAAGGAGTCAAATCTTCATTACTAAGGTTTTATGTCCCCTTTTATAGTCTCATGCAGAATGATTTATAGACTAACAAAGTCTAGTCATTAATCCACCTTCTCCTTTATATCGGAACTCAATCACCCCACTTAACCCTTCTATCAGTGCTTTACTCATTATAAACCCTTTATTCTTTCAATCAGGACTCATTAACCCTTATAACCCTTCATTAACCCTTAGCTGCATATATATCTAACCATACCCACTCTTTAACTTAGGTTATATGCGGACTTCACCATACAACACTCTCTCAACGCTTTATTTCTATTATAATTCCTTTATAATAGAAATACACACAAATATTCATAAACTTACCTTTTCCACACTCTTTAAAGCCTTGCATAGTTTCCAAGGTTTCCCCTTTATCGTTGATAGTAATTGGCTCCTCCGCGGTTCACATTAACACAAGACCTTTCCCACCATTGATATGCGACTAACCTTCCTTTCAGACTTCAAATCATATAAAACTATGTTTATAACCATATCAGTTCCAATTATCGCCCCTTTGCATTATCGCATGTCGCTTCACTTTCTCCAATATGTGATTACACACAACCTTCCGGATCTCAAATATATAAAAGCTGCCCTCAATACTTTATCGGGTCCACTCCATCACTCATTGCATTACTTCTCCTCCGATACAACTCCATTAGCAATTGCGATCCGACTTAATCTCCACCGTTGATCTTCCACCATCAGATCGATGGTTGATATCCTTTCCTGTTCACCAAACTAGTCTGACAATCCTCTGTTGTTGATCTACCCTTAGTAGATCCAATGGGTGATGATGATTTTTGATAGATAATAAGCAGGGAGGATAACCACCCAAAAAAGCGGTTTTCTCTCCCTCCTCTGCTGCTATGTGTTGCTCGGCTAATGGGATCGGGCCAACGAGAGAAATATCACTTATGGCCTTCACCTCACCTGAAATCCACTTATGTGTATAAGCTTGCCTTTCTTCATTAAAGTTCATCGTTGCGATATTTCAACATTACCTCATGCGACATGATTTGGACCATTGATATATAAGATCCAATGGTTGTTGTGTACTAACACTTCACTTCTTCGTTTGTCCCTTTTTACTTGGTTTTTACGTAGTTTCTTCAATTTTTCTCTGTGGTTTGGTTCTCCAAAAGGTTTTGGTCTTCTGCTATTTCGCTGCGCACTCTTCCTCTTGGGCTTAACTTCACATGTTACTTTGATTGATGTCACTTCAGAGCATTTCTCGATCCTTCAATTGGATTCAATGATCCATTATGATTCCTCCGAATCTTTCTTCTCCTCTATGTAGTTCTTCAGAACTCTGCCTGCAACCTTTGTTACAGAACCTACGAATTCACGCATAAATCAATCATTACATACTTATTTCACACATTGCACAGTTCCCGACTGAACCTCTAACAATTGATTACATGTCGAGACTCTCTGTCTCTAAGGTCCAATCTTCGATATCAGTGGCCTCCTCCTTTCACTTTGCCCGTAGGCTTACATTTATACCAGAAAGTTTCTTTAAACTAATTCTGGTTCAAATCCTAGATCTACTGAACTGAATCCTAAATGTCCTCTATCCTCTATGTCCACTTCTAACTTCATTATTCCTAAGAATTCTCTCTAGTTCCTCTAATCATGAACTACTTTAAGAGTTATAATTGACTTCTAACTCTTTTGTCATTACTAACCACTCATGTTCCCCTTTATTGGAGAGCATTTACAAGATATCTCACATCTTTAATTAATTCGTATTCTATGCACTCAAAAGCCTAAATATTACATTAATTCATCACTTAGGAATCCAAATTCCTTAAAATACATGACCCCATTATGTCTACTAATTTACAATGATTTTCCTTGGGTTGAATGCTCCTGCATCATATGTTCCCTCCAAAGAATAGGTTGCTGATATATTCACTAAACCACTACCTAGAAAGACATTTGAATATCTCTGACAAAAGCTGGGAGTAGTTGCCGCATCATCTTGCTGTTAAATCAAAATTTTTAGAGAAAGGTTATTATATGCATGTTTCATGAAGTATAGTTGTGTACATACATGGATTTCTCTGCGTCAAGGAGCATATATGTTTTTTAGACAAGAAAAATAGTGGGGCAGGCTCTGATATGGGTGCTCTGACTGATATTGATGATTAATATGCTTTGTTCATTAATTTTATTTGACTGACAAAGATGCCTTGATCATTGACCTGTTAAACAATGCACAGGTAGCACCAGTTCATGGGGAGCATTAGCGTTCACGTACATCCAACGTTGTTGGCATTATGGTTGCTAAGTCCAACTATGGCTTCAGATATTTATACCATTTGTTGCTCAAGTCATGTAAAGGTGTAGGGTGTGGTATGTCTTCTCATGCATTTGATGGATTATGTAATATTTCTTGTTTTTGTCATGTATAAACAATTGGTATATCCCCACTTGGTTGGGTGGATGAGTCAAATTTGGTGTATCCCCACTTGGTTGGGAAATGGATGTATGTATGCGTCATTGGTGATAGGAAGGCCATCCTCACATTGTTGAGTTATACAGTCATGTTATTATTTTAGAAAATCTTTTTGCAGAATTTGCTTGTGCTCAGGGGGAGTATGGATGGTTTTAGTACATCTCAGCATGTACAAAAGGGGAGCTCAATAAGAGAATTCAACATGTACTTAGGGGGAGCATGACCAGCATAATGTATGTCAAAGGGAGAAACTATCTTGGTCCACTCTTTGCCCTTGATGTCAAAGGGGGAGAGTGACTTGGTGTTGTTGTTTCCATCAAGTCCAAAGGGGGATATTATTGGCATTATGATACAGGTTTTGTCCTTGATGGAAACTCACTCAGATAAAGATCATAGTACATCATGTCAACAACAAAGAATTATAGATTAGACTACAAAGAATGAAGAAAGAGACGTATATGCAGGTTCACCTTGACCAAGCTGTGTATACATGTAGGTTCACTGAACACAAGTAGCATATACATACACATGCACTTTCACGAAAGGAAAAGCGCGTATATCTTGGAAAACTAAGTTTTTGGTCCGAGGTATTTGGTCCAAGGTATTTTGATCTAAGGTATTTGGTCCGAGGTATTGACCCTAGGTATTTGGTCCAAGGTATTGGTCCTAAGTGGTTTTGGTCCATGGTATTGAGAAAAGCCTAAACTATATAAGGAGGAGAAGATCATTAGGCCAAGTGTGCAAGTATCAAATATCTGATGAAGTGCAAGATCTAGTATGCAGGTTACTGGCTTATGGTGCTGTGCTTGAGTTGAACCAAGGATGAACCTTAGCATTTGATGAGGGATAAGATCTAATGATGGATTAGGATCTTAAGGATTGAAATGAATTATCATTATGTGGTTTGATCATGTATAGTCTAGATCTGAATACTGATGCATGCGTTATTATGTAAATATTATGATCTAGGTATAACTAAAGTCCCGAATAGCTGCATAATTATGAATTAATATTTGCAGATGTGTACGCTGGTTGGCTTTGATAAAAGCGCGTATACACGCTTGTTCGACACATGGAGGTAGCATATACCTTACAAAGTATGTTTCAATTGTTTCTGTTTGCTGTTGCAGAGTTCTGGGTTCTAGTGACTGTATTCCGGTGATAGTATTCTGGTGATAGTATTGTGAATGTTTAGATTGATTGTGATTTGATGATGGGTTTTCAAAGTGATTGATTGATTCAGTTGTGGTTGATTCAAAAAGTGATGATTGAGTTTAAGTGATTGGTTTATGCAGATGTATTTGATGATTGAATTGTAGTTATAAAGTTGCTAATGGATCCAGTCTGAAAATTTATGAAACGTGGTCCTTGGAGGAAGAAAGAAGGTTGTAGCCTTCTGTAGGTCACCGCCTACGTACTAGTAAACATATCGGCTAGTACAAGAGTTAAGGGGTTGTAGCTCCCTTCTAGTAGAAGCTAGAGAATGAGAGAAGGTTATAACCTTCTGCAGGTAGAAGCCTGCGTACTGGTATGAGTCTGCACTAGTACAAGATTGTAAACATATTTTCTTATTATTAAAAGAAGACAGAGATGACAACAACAGGTGGTTTTTACCCACATTGGGTTTCCACCTTACATATTGGTGTTCATGTGTGATGCTTTATTCTTCTTTTATACTGGTTAAAGTTCAATGCATGATAAATTAGCTAAATCAAAATTTCTCTGCATATACGCCAGTTGATTTAAGTACAGTCGCATGTACACACTAGTTCACTTAGTTGAAGTAGCGTATACAAATCTGTTTGGGAAATAAAATTATTGATCTAATAATACTGATTCACCCTCCCTCTCAATATTATTTCCAACACTATTATGCCTTATAATTATGTCTTATATTTTTTTGTATTTACTCATATATGTAGTAATTATGTATTGTATGTTCAATCAATTATATAAGTACTAGGTCAAAGATATGAATGTATATATCAAGCCTCTTATCGATGAGTTAGTGGAGTTATAGAACAATGTTGCTATGTATGATATCTCTAGACCAATAGTTGCACAAAGGGAATTTAAATTCCATGCAATGCTTCTATGAACAATTCACGATGCCCTAGGGATAGCAAATTTCTATGGTATGTTATAATGTTACCTTGCACTTTAATAATGTTTAATTTTATGAAGTTCATTTAAGGTATATTTTTTAAATAGTTCAACCTTAATTGTACATACTTAAAATAATTGATATAAAAATTATTCCATTTCTTGCAGGTCTTCAAACAAAGGGTAAATTTTCTTTTCTAGTTTATGGTCCTAAGATGAAATCTCGTCGTCCAAGAATCTTAGGAAAGGAGGTGTTTTATGAGTATAGGCACTCCCTTTCTAAGAACCATAGCTATCGAAGCACCGATTTTTTTTTTTCAATGGGAAATAAGAGATTGGATTAAGACCATGGAGAATGGCACCTCATGCATGGAAGTTGAAATATAATAGAGTCTCTCAAGGTATGGATCAAATTGTATATGTATCAATATACATGACAATGTTTTGGATTATTTTATATTTCTATGGCATTTTCTTCACTGTACTAATTGACAAGTTATATTTTTGTTTTAATATCTTTAACTATGATTCACATTGTAGGTCATCAAGGCATTAATAACAAGGCACTTCTTCATTAACATGGCCTCAAAGCTACAACAGGGCTCCCCGGTCTATAAGGTTAGCAGCAGTTGGAGACTGGCCACTTGACTTGAACTTCTTCAACAATGGCTCAGTAATAACCAAGCCATCTCCTTCAAGCACATCAGAAGAGAAGGGAACAAGCTGGCAGATTTCCTTGCGAATTTAGGAGTGGATAGTGGAAAGGAATTCTTTGAAGGTTCAATTCACGGCATAGCTTCGGAGAACCAACTTTCCACCTTTCATTCGATAGTTACAAGAGACATGCAGGCAAAGGAGGATCCACACCCGGATGCAGGTGTCATTAGGAGGCATTAACTAAGTGTTAGTCATGGAGCACGCGCAGTTGGCAGCTGGCATGCTTACAGGTGAAGTTCGTTGGGGAGAGGACAGTGTTAATTGCAATACATTGAAGGCAAGTCCTGCATCCTTAATGCAAGCACATGCTCACAGCACTCAGAGGGAGTTTATCAGGATGGAGAGACCGCTTATGAGCTCACTCACTCTGGTTTGTTTGGTCTTCATTTGCTCTGGTCCTCGCAGGTTCAGCCGCGGTGATAGCCAATGGTGGTCCTGCTCTCAGGGGCAACCGCCTTGGTTACAGAACAATCCCCTGCGGATTGCCTTGAGGACATCCATTCCGGTGTTCGACGCTTCTGCGGAGAGCTCGAATTTGGATTTAGCCTTCTGTCTTCAGAGTTTTAGGTCTGTCCGTGGCATTCACCCTATTAATAGACTGGTTTTCGCAACTTCTAGGGAGGTCAAGATTGGGTCTTGGGTCCACTCAATTGAGGTGGAGAATTGTAGGTTAGGGTCCAGAAGCTGTGTTTCGTATTCCTCAGACGGGTCTTCCTTCTGCATCCATTCGAGTCCTCAGGAGTTTCCCCTGAACCCTCACTCCGTTAGCCTGGTCATTCTGTTGCCTCGTCTGCATATGGCACCCCCTCGTAGAGCCACTCCTAGGCGGGGGAGGAATTTGGGATTCTGGGGAGGTTCGGGGGGGAGGGGAAGTTCTGAACCTCGTCGCATTTCGCCTTTAGCAATGCTCTCGCCCTCCTCACTGCCTTCAGACGAGTCAGGTCCCTCCCTGACCAGTTCGTTACACTTTGCCAGGTTTACTTTCAGGAGTCGGCTCAATAGACCGCTTATCTCGGCCTTAGTCATGGTCATCTTCTCTCAGGAAGAAGACGACCCAATCAGCTCTATTCCTGCCTCAATGGAAGATTCGCCGTCTCAGAGCAGAGGAGCGGAAGAGGTTATCAAAGTTGCCACAGAGCTGCACGAAGAGGATGGTCAAGCAGAGAATAGCACCCAGCGGGGCTCTCCTCAGGAAAACATAATTCAATGCGAGTCAGTGAAGAGTTTTAAAAATATCCTGCACCTTAAATTACCCCCGGGCGCCAACCCGATGGAGGTGGAAGACGGGGTGATGGTCACCTGGGAGTGCGCGCCGGATCCGGTCAACGACAACGTCAATGCTGAACCCAAGTAAGTGCTAGCTCATTAGTTTGCAGCTTCGGGATAGCAATCCAGTTTTGAATCTCCAGGAATCGTGGTCAATCTCGGGGGTTCGTTATAGAACAATTCCAGCTGAAGCAACTCATTTGTAGAATTTTGGCTCGGGCTCTCCTTCCATGTAACCATGCTTTGTCTAGTCATCAGTTTTGTTAGTTTTGGGTCCATTTAAAGATGTTCATGCTTTTGGCTATGACCACAGCTTTTGTAATCAGACATAATAGCAATTTTTGTAAAAGCTTCTTGACAAAGGGATTGCTATGGCTCCCTCAGAGGTTTAAACCTCTCTGTACATACTCTTTTTCTTTTTAATACAAATAGCTTCGTCTTTAATCAGGAAAAAAAACAAGGCACTTCCATGAGGGATGAAAAGTTATCTCAAGCAATTCAATAGGCTCCCCTACTATGAGCACCTAGAAATTATTCATTTGTTTGATACAATACACATCCGGAAGAATGTAAAAAATACCTTATGGTGAATCTTAGATGGAAGGAGAGATAAAGAAAAAATTGCCAAGATTTGTAATGACATTAAGGAGGTTGACCATGCATTGAAAAGTGTGGTTCATTCAAATAGCGATGGAGACAACAGAAATATAAGAACCCTTCCGTGGTTATTGATAGAGCAACAAAGCAAGCATGTTAAAGAGGTTATTGAAAACACTAAAATTCCAACTGGATTTTCTTCAAACATAGAGAATATCCTATCAAAGAAAGGTGAATTAGGTGGGGTAAAAACTCATGATTGACATACATTCATTAAGGTAATTATTTTGGTGTATATACATTTTATACATTAGTGAAACATCCTATTAATTAGAGTTTTTTTTTCTACTACTTTGGGAAAAAATAATGATCGATCATTATTTTTGTTATAGTATGTTCTACCTTTATCTCTCCCCTGAAAAAAAATTGACAACAATGTCAAACAAGTTATATAGGATCTTGGCAAATACATGAGTTAAGTGGATATTTATGCGTAAAGTGTAATTTGTTCAATAAGTTGTTGTGTCGCATATTTTTGACTGCATGTGTTTTTCTTGTCATCATGTACTATATACTTTTTTTGTTGAAACCTGTAATTTTCTTTCTTCATTTGTAGATGATTGTCATTTAAAAAAATTATAAAGAAGATATAAATGATTGGAGGAAACAAATTCCTCGTCTAATGTGTGAAATGAAAAAGTATCTACCTTTGGAATTTTTCAATGCACAAGAACACTACCTCATACACCAAGTTGAGGAGATTGAAAATTGTGGACCTATACACATAAGATCAATGTGGATGGTTGAGAGACACTCGAAATCATTGAAGGCTTTGGTTAGACAAAGAGAACGTCTTGAGGGTTATATGGTAAAGATATATATGCTATATCAAACCAAGCTTTATATTTGTCAACCTAGTGACGAAATAGGAAAAATTATTAATGTATTGGATCACATTTGGGATGTTAACTCCATGGATGATTTTGAAGGCGAGCACCGGGAAAGGTAGAATGAGCAAAGTAAGATGTAAGTAGATAGTGGATAGTTTTTATGTATATCATAGTTATTTAATTTTTAGTCTTCTTGCATAATCCATTATTATGAAGGTATAACATGGTAACTATATATATACTTATATATAATATATATATGTTATATATAGTTTTATTTTAATGCAACCTGTCGAGAGTGGGATGAAATATACATATACCTTGCGAACAATCAATATTGGATGAAGGTATGGATTGAACGAAGAAAAAAAGCTAATAATGGTAGGTTATCATAATATTATGTGTTTATATTTGTCAAAGAAGCTCAATCTAGTGGAGATACCAATATTACACAGAGGGAAAGTGATTTAGCATATAGTTAAAAGATTATGAGGAAAGCATATTCACCCATACTGCTTAGTTTTTTTATAATTACATTGATGCATATGGAATGTTTTTTACTTAATTTTCAAAATTTGTAAGTATAAATATGCATGCTTATCAAGTGACAATTCATTATTTTTTTTTTTTTGTGTTTGACATATGCAGTTGAAACACCAGAACAAAATGTGGTGCTATGGCCACAAATTTCACATCAAAAGGTTGGATGAAAAGATGAAATTTTTTGATAGTGGGATAACTACAATATTTAATGATATCAACGTTTCCTCTAAAGGTGGCAAACATCCAAAACTCTTTGACTATCGATACTATGGGTATATGCCTGATATACTTGAGCATGAATTTGAATCCTTCAAAATAGTTGTGTTCGATGTCAAATGGTTTAGACTATGAATCCATGAACACGACCCTGATAGAATTTTTATTGAGCATGCTAACGAATTTACCATGGTTGATACAAGGCATCTTGAGCTAGGTTTAGAGCAACATTTTCTTCCAATCCGATGTGAACATGTATTTTATGTAGACATTCAAGGTAAAGTGGGTTGGTCATATGTTGTTAGATATGATCCAATAGGAAGGCACGTAAAGTATAATGTAGAGGAAGAAGATGAAATTGAATAAGAAGATGATGTAGAGGAGTAGGCGGTTCATGCAATATCAGACAAATATGTCAAAGAAGTTCAAGGAATATATTTTTATCGAAACAATTTTAATTTGGATGAACTAGATGATATTGATGTTGTGTCAAATGAAGAACTTGAACCAAATGTAGAAGAGCATGTTCCATATGATGATATAGACGATTATAATGATGATGATATGGTGAATCATTTATACATGAATTATGAATTGGATGATATAGATGATGAGTTGGATGAGGAAGAATATGTTTTCAGTTGGTTTGTTCTCTTTCGTTCACCAAATTTTTTTGTTTTTCCTAGTTTTTATGTTTGAATGTCACTGTGTTTCTTTCAAATATATTATAGTAGATAGATTGGGTATCGAGGAATTGGGAGTGATGTGGGGGGTAGGGGCGGGGAGGGGCCATATAATCTTCCACCTTCATGTGTTTGGCCTTGTTAAATAGATAATATATTATTCTTGAAACAAAGAGAAGCTCATTTACATTTATATTATCATTTCCAATTTGACTTTGGTTCCTTAAGTAGACGTACCGAGCAAGTTGGGCGACAGGTGAAACAGTAAACATGATAGTCTGGCAGACGTGTGAAGTAAGGTCGACCCATGATTTCCCATGAATTGAGTTCCCTCTAGGGTGTGTCATACTGATTTTTAGAAAATTGACTAAATTAATGTTTAGGTGTTAAAAGCTAGTTTGTTGTTGATTTATTATGTAGCATGGATGTACTAACAAATGATAATATTTTGTTCTCGTTTATGAGATAATGATTTGTTTTGACTTATTTGCACAGTAGGGTGAATGCATATCCCCTAGGTGCACTTGCATGAAGATGGAGTGCCTGGGCTACACTAGGGGCGTTGCGTGTTGGGCATGCCGGGACACCCATGTGTCGAGTTGGTGTGTTAACCTGACTTGGAAAGGGGCACCCTTATAAAATAAGTAAGGTTGGCTCATGACTTCCCATAAACTTATTTCCCACTAAGGGGTCTCAATGATTTTTATAAAATTGACTAAATTAATGTTTGGGTGTTAAAAGTTGGCTTATAATTGATTGATTATGCAACATGGTACTAACAAATGATAATATTTTGTTGTCATTGATGAGATAATGATTTGTGCTTACTGATTTGCACATTATGGCAAAATCCTACACCATAGGCGTGCCCCCATGAAGGTGGGGTTCCCAGGTCCCCATGGGGACATCACATGTTGGGCACATTAAGGTGCCCGTGTGACGAGTTGGTGGGTCAGCCCAACTTGGAAAGGGGTGCCCAAAGAAAATAAGTAAGGTCAGTGCATGACTACCCATGAACAAAGTTCTGACCATGGGGTCTCATAATGATTTTTAGAAAATTGACCAAATTGATGTTTGGGTGTTAAAAGTCGGTTTATAATTGATTTATTATGTAGCACGATACTAACAAATGATAATATTTTGTTGCCAATATTGATGATATAATGATTTGTGTTCACTAATTTTCATAGCAGGGCAAATGGTCATTCCATGGACATGCCTTCACGAAGCTGGGGTGCTCAGGGGTCCATGAGGCGTCACATGTTGGGCACACCAAGGCACCCACTCAACAGAGGTGCCCATGCAACGAGTTGGTGGTTTGGCTCGACTTGGAAAGGGGTGCCCATAGAAAAGAAGAAGGTTATCCCATGACTGCCCATGAACATAGTTCCCACCAAGGGGTCTCATAATGATGTTTAGAAAATTGACTAAATTAATGTTTGGGGGTTAAAAGTTAGTTTATAATTAATTGATTATGCAGAATGGTACTAAAAAATGATAATATTTTGTTTTCATTGATGAACTAATGATTTGTGTTCATTGATTTGCACAACATTGTGAATGCTCGTGCCCTAAGCACACCTACGCGAAGGTGGGATGCCCTTGTGCCCCTAGGGGCGTCTCATCCTGGGGACGCCATGGCGCCTACTCGGTAAGGGCGTCCTTGCGACGAGTTGGTGCTTTAGCCTAAATTTGAAAGGGAAGCTCACAAAAAAGAAGTAATGTCAACCCATGACTGCCCATGAATAAATTTTCCACATGGGTGTCTCATAATGTTTTTAAAAAAATTAACTAAATTAATGTTTAGGGGTTAAAAGTTGGTTTATAATTGAATATTGATTATGTAACATGGAAATAATAGATGATAATATTTTGTTGTCATTGATGAGATAATGATTTGTGTTCCCTAATTTTCACATCAGGGAATATAGTCGCGCCCTGGGTGCACTTGCACAAAGACAGGGCACCTGGACGCAAATGGGGGCATCATGTGTTGGGAACACTAGGGTGCCCATGCAACAAGTTGGTGGGTCGGTCCGAATTGGAAAGGGGTGCCTACAAAAAATATGTAATTTTGGCCCATGACTTCTCGTGAGCATAGTTCCCACAAGGGGGTTTCATAATGATTTTTAGAAAAATAACTAAATTAATGTTTAGGTGTTAAAAGTCAGTTTATAATTGAATATTGATCATGCAACATAGAAATAAAAAATGATAATTTTTTTTTTTCATTGATGAGCTAATGATATGCGTTCATTGATTTGCATAGCAGGGCGAATTCTCGCACCTTAGGCGCACCCGCGCGACAATGGGGTGCCTAGGCACCCATGGGGGCATCGCGAGCTGGGCACAACAGGGCAACCACCCGATAGGGGCTCTTATGTGATAAGTTGGTGGGTCAAACCTACTTGGTAAAACACGTCTATAAAAATTAATTAATGTCAACCCACGACTGCCAATGAACAGAGTTCCCACAAGGGGGTCTCATAATGATTTTTAGAAAATTAACTAAATTAACGTTTAGGTGTTAAAAGTCGGTTTATAATTGAATATTGATCATGCAGAATGGAAATAACAAATGTTAATAATTTGTTGTCACTGATGCTCTAATGATTTTTTTCACTGATTTTTCATAGTAGGGCGAACGCTCATGCCCTAGGCGCACCTGCACACCCATGGGGGTGTTGCGTGCAAAGCACACCAAGTTACCTACATGATAGGGGCGCCCAAGTGACGAGTTGGTCGGTAGATTGAATTGGAAAGGGGCACCGACAGAAAATATGTAAGGTCAACCCATGAGTGCACATGAACAAAGTTCCCACAAGGGGGTCTCATAATGATTTTTAGAAAAATAATTAAACTAATTTTTAAGTGCGAAAATATAGTTTATAATTGATTGACCATGCAACAAGGTACTAAAAAATGATAATATCCTGTTGTCATTGATGAGATAATGATTTGTGTTCACTGATTTTCACAACATGGTCACACTCGTGCCTTGGGCATGCCCACACAAAGGTGGGGGGCCTGGGCACCCATGGGGACATCATATGCTACCTAGCATGCTAGTGCGCCCACTCAACAGGGGTGCCTGCGTGACGAGTTGGTGGGTAGACCTGACTTAGAAAGGGGCAGACGCACAAAAGAAGTAACGTCAGCACATGAATTCCCATGAACAGAGTTCCCACAAGGGGGTCTCTTAATGATTTAAAACAATGACTAAATTAATGTTTGGGTATTAAAAGTCGGTTTATAATTGATTGATCATGCAACATGGAAATAAAAGAAGATAATATTTTATTTTCATTAATGAGCTAATGATTTGTGTTCACTGATTTTCATAACAACACAAACGTTTGTTCCTTCGGCGTGCTTGCACAAAGGCAGGGCACCCATGGGGGCGTCACATGTTGGGCACTCTAGGGCACTCGCTTGGAAGGGGCACCCATGCGATGAGTTGGTGGGTTGGCCTGACTTGGTAAGGCACAAAATAAGTAATGTTGGCCCATGACTGCTGATGAACATAGTTGCCACAAGGGGGTCTCATAATGATTTTTAGAAAAATAACCAAATTCATGTTTAGCTTTTAAAAGTTGGTTTATAATTGAATATATTATGCAACATGTAAATAAAAAATGATAATATTTTGTTGTCATTAATGAGCTAATGAATTGTGCTCACTAATTTGCACAAAAAGGTGAACGCCCGCACCCTAGGTGCAACCACACAAGGGTGGAGCGCTCGAGCACCCATGGCGGAGTTTCATGTTGGGCATGCCAGGGGTGCCTATACAATGAGTTGGTGTGTCAGCCTAAATTAGTAAGGGGTTCCTATAGAAAAGATGTAAGTTCGACCCATGATTCCCATGAATAGAGTTCGCACAAGGGGGTCTCATAATGATTTTTAGAAAATTAACTAAATTAATGTTTAGGTGTTAAAATCTGGTTTATAATTGATTGAACATGCATCATGGTACTAAAAAATGATAATCTTTTGTTTTCATTGATGGGATAATCATTTGTGTTCACTGTGTTAGCGTCGGTATCTTCATCCCTCCATCAGTGATCAAAATTCTCTTGTTGCATTGCATGTTATGTGTCTCATCCGATCAGCTGAATTCCATTAGGATCATGGATCATCTGATGGCAGTGGTATTTTATAACTTTTTCCCTCATGATATTTACCTGTTGGCCCATTTTTAGGTCATTTACAATCATTTTTGTCTTTACATCTGCAAAAAGGAATTTTTAGGGTTTTAGGTCTCATTAGGTTTAGGGTTTGCCCTCAAGGTCTTGTAAAAGCTCAATAATGGTTAGCAGGTGCATGAGGAGGTCAAATAAGGTCTCAGCAACAAAAATTTCAATAATCACATGCTCAGTGATTGATTTTTCCTCAAAACCTTGTTTTGAAGAATAACATAGTTTTTTATGTTTTATGTACAAAATTTTATGTAATTTCATTTTCCCTATATGTAATAGTTTTGAGATGTAGCCTTGGTCACTTTGCCAAGCTCCAACATTCTAGCCCCTACAAAAGAGCCAAAAAGTCAAAGCATTTAGTCCATAAGAGGCAAAAAGGCAAGTCAAATTGCCAAAATAGAGTTTTAAAAAGCAAGAGAAAGACAAACATTACAAAGTCGGTTTTTATAAGTGAAAAATTAAATTGGTGGGTATATAAAGTCTTTTACATGTCAATGAGCTCATTTGTCCAAAGAGTGAATGAGAAACAAGAATTAAATTGCGTTTTCGATCCTAAGGAGTAAATTTACAGCCAAACCCTGAAAATTTGAGGCGCGACGCACTTGGGTCAAGGTGCGACGCACTCGGCTAGCACAACGCATACAGTGTAGGTTTTACATTAAAATTATAACTGGCGTGATGAACCAGTGAGGCACGACGCACTTGTTAGTGGGCGTAGCTCACTTGCCTCCAAAGCTCGAACTCATTCAAATTTCCTCCTCTAAGATTCAAACTTGCGAATTCTTCATTCCACAAGTAAGTTAACATCTCCATATTTCCATTGCAAGGGTTTTCATCAGTTTGCATGGTGCTTCAATAGGTTAAAAACAAAACCCTAGCTCTTTACATAGTTGTATTAAGAAAGCTGCCTAGGGTTTGCAAAGTTGTAGTTTTTGTTGTTAAATTCCCATCCTACCATTTTCACATCCCCTCACTACAATTTCATTTAGCTCTTTTCTCCTTCCCTCTTTCACTTAAACCTACATATTTCCTCTATCCCCAAAACTGAAAAACCCTAATCCCTAACCTCACTTCTCCCAAACCCTAATTAACATCTTTAATACCTAAATATCATTCCCCAAACCCTGTCATTCCCAAAAAACCCTACAAGCAGCATCTCAACCCCTCATTCACATTCCCTATCATCAAATCCCTGTCATTTAGTAGCAAATACTTACTGTCTCTATAAAATATCTTCATACTCATCTAAGAAACATAAAAAAAATGGCAAACTTGGAGTCAGATTCATCCTATGACAGAAATGAAGAAATAGTAAGTGACTACTCCAAAGAAATTCATGCACCAAGGAGACCTCACAAGGATGGAAAACATATCCGAGAGGAGCCCACAACACTTACTGAGTTGTTGGCTTGCCCAATGGCTGTAGCATGCTTCAAACATCAGTCCTGTTATCAATTTTGTGAGATGGTGGAAAGAGTCAAATACCATCATGAGCTGGCTAGATTGTTTGTCCTTCATCTTCACAACGGTCAGGTCAATTTGGCAGGTGTTACATTCACATTGACACCAGAATCTATAGCTGAAGAAACAAGTATTCCGAATCAAGGCTGGCTTTCAGAGGCAGATTAGTAGAGTTTTCCCTTTCAGGTATCTTCAGGACACATATGCTTCATTGATGAAGCTCATAATCAAATATTTCAGCTGTGAAGGCAGATTTTATCGCCTGTATGCCTACCACATCAAATTATTGATGCATTTCACTAGGGTGAGGATGATGAACCTCCCCTATTTCGTATGCCGGAATATTGAGAAAATGACCACATTGGTGTAAAGGAAACCTCCTTATCAGCAGTATAACAACATCTATCACTTTGAATTAATCAAGATTGTGGTTTTGCATCAGCTTAGTTTACTGAATGTTTCATGGGAGGATTTCATTTCACATGAGGTTTTCACAGGCTCTCAAGTACCCCCACCAATTTTTCATGAGTAAAGAGAGCCTTCACATCATCAAGAGATGCATGAGACTCAAAACACTAGTGTGCTAGTGTTTGTCACTTACCAAAAGGGCACAAGGAGATTGTTTGCAGTAGCAAAACGAGTACTATCTCCAGTCGGGGTGGAAGGGGTCTTGTTTCCTTCAATAGCAAAGTAGGTACATGACAAGGGTAAGAAACCATTACATGATGAGGGGCCTTGAGAAGGTCAAGAGAGAGATTTCATTCTCATTTAGGATGATGACACTGATTTGGGCTCCCAAAGCTCAAAGCTCAAGGAGATCATTCAGGAACAACAAGCTGACATTCATGACTTGTCTCTCAACCTGGAAAGAGGCAAGTGGATAATTAACTATCTTGAGTAGAAGAAAAAACAGTTAGAGGATCAGCAAACCATCATGGAGCTCCAAAACAAAAGAGAAAACTGACAAGCTGCCAAGAGGAGGAAAGTCAATTTGACACCACTTGAACAAGAAATTGAAGCTGATCACGAATTTGGCTTGAGAGGGTAAACATGCACTTGGAAAAGATGTTGGACAAGGCCAACAAAGAGAAAAAGATGTTAAGGCACATGGCCTATCACTATTTGGCGAGAAACAAAGTTTGCAAAGCAAGAATTAGGATTTTGAAGCCTAAGTTGAGGAAAGCTTTGAGGAAGAGGAAAGAGCAAGACAAGCTCAAGATTTTGGTTGAGGCTTCCTTAGCCAAAAATAGCACTTGATGTAGGACACTTAGCCCAAATTTCAAGAAATTTTGGATACTTTTTGTCAATTTTGAATTTTTGGAGCAAAACACAGGTTTTTCTACCTGATGCGCCGCACCACCTGGTGTGCGCTTTCGCTAGGGACCTCATTTGGAGGACAAATCAACATTTTTAGATTCCTAAGGAAAAAATATGAATGCCCACAAATGGCCAAGAAATTTTTTCAAGTTTTGAGCTTCCAAAAGGGTCAAACACCTCAAAAATGACCTTTCTGCCCCTTTTTGGCCACACAGGAAGCAGTGTTGGGAGAACTCACTTTTGGAGGGGAAAATTGACTCCAAATTTAGAAATTTTACTTGTTATAGAAATTAGACAGATAGAACTTTCCAACAAGCCCACTTGGAGAAAATTGGGTGCACGAGAAGGCCTCCAAAATCAGCTGCAAAAAGGCACTACGCACAGGGACAGAGGCGCGACGCACATGATGACAAATTGACTTTTTTGCCCAAAAACTCTGTGTTTTTCGCAAGTTTCTTCTCAGTTTGACTTTTCTCTCTCTCATAGTCAAACTCATGATGTAATTTGATGTAACTTGATGGAATTTGATGTAAATATGCTAAAATTTCACTCATGAAGGTAGATACATCATGAAAGGGTAGTTTTGAACTGAATGAATCAGTTTTCTAGATTTTAGA
>APFE031494328.1:99267-113066 GCA_000404065.3 Pinus taeda
TTTGAAACTAAGTTTGAAAGTGCAGTTGGTTCTACTGTCCTAAATCTGGAGTTTGTCAAAGATCTTGAAACTGAAAAGGTCAATAGATCAATTGACGATTATATCTTGAATCTTCAAACTTCCATTGTGGCTACAAACATTCCTAAATTCTTAGAATCCGCATCTACAACTCTTGGTTCATCTGCTATTGCATCTAGTTCAGAAATTCCTACTGAAACTCCTTTTATTCCCACCATTCCTATACAGCCCTCCATCTCTGATCAGAAATCTGTAGTGTTTTCACCTTAATCCACTCCTTCTACACCTCAAACATCAAAAATTTCTTCACCCCCTTAACCACCTCATACACTGGTCACATCAGCTATGCCAACTCCCCCTACATCCCCAAGGTGAGTCGTAAATCCACCTCGAGCAATGGTTGCTAGATATGCACCCCTTGTTTTTCCTCTAAACTTGGATGACATGCCCGCTGATTATCAAAGCAAAATTCCATTGTTTGATGGCACCCCCCAAGGTATTACATCTCAACAACATGTTGATCGAATGAGTGATTTCTTTGATCTCCACAAGATAGATGCAGAGAATGTAACAATGAGATTGTTTGTGCAAAATTTTGGAGGTGAGGTCAGAAAGTGGTTTATAGCATTGCTGGCTAGAACAATCAATTCATTGGAAGCACTTCAAAGGCAATTTTTGGATCACTAGGAGGTAAAGAAAAATCCACTTCAAATTCTTTCTGAATATGAAAACATTAGGAGGAATGTTGGTGAGAGTGTCCAAGATTATTGTGTTAGATTCAATTATTTATACAATGCAATTCCTGTTGATATATAGCCACCTATGGGGTTGGCTTTGATTAAATTTCCCGATGGCTTCGATCTCAATATGGCCTATCAATTGAGAGAGAGAAATCCGCCCACATTGGAAGACATGCAGAAAATTGCAGTCAGTGTTGAGGCAAATCTGCTTGCCAAGAGAGCTAGAGCAAAGGCCGAAAAGAAGGTAAACATAAAGGAGGAAGCTTCTTCCTCAGATCATTTGCTTCACAAGATCGAGGAGATGTTTGATAGGTTTACAATTGATAAGCCTAAAACACAATTCAGAAATCCAAGCTTCCGTGGTCAACAGCAACCACAATTCATAATCAAGCAACGAGAACAAAGAGCACAAGACCAAGCAACACAACAACAAGTTAAGACACCCTTACAATAGAATTTTGTACATGGTCCGGAATTAGATGATGATAAGAACATAACTAGAGAAGATAATAATTTCTTTACACTTGATGATCTACCCATTTATATCACAGAAGATGAAGAGTATTCAGAAAGCCCAACTATACAAAGGAATGAAAATTTCATATTGGCAAGGGAAACAATTCTTGAAGAAGAATATGATGAATATCAGAGGGTATACATGAATGCTTTGATAGCCCAACAATGACAATATTCACTCAGGAGTAGAGAGCTACCCATCAATCCAATTTAGAAGAGGAAGGAAGTGGCAATGCCAAAGAACGATTCTCCAATTGTGCAGAAAAAGGGAAAGGAGGCAATTGATCCTACCACCAGAAAAACAAAATTAGCAAATGAAAGATCAAATCAGCCAATGATATCAAAGGAGAAGACTAAAAATAAGGATGCTCCAGTCAAAGAGGTAGAGAAAACTTCAGCTTTTAGCTTAGAAAGTGAAATTGCTAAGTTAAAAGTGTCAATACCTTTGACTGAATTGATGACCAATAGCAGCTATAAAGGTCATGTGTCAAATATTTTGAATTTAGATCCTTTATTTGATATGGTAAACGTGGAGGATGACCAACCTAAGCTTATCTTTGGCCCGAAATTAGAAGGTCAATCCAAGGATAGTGATGTAGCGCCTTTTTACATCAGCCTTAGATTGCATGATTATGTATTGCACAACGCCATGTTTGATTCAGGAGCCTCTCATAATCTCATGCCAAAAGCAATCATGGAGAAATTGGGTTTGGACATCACTAGAAAGTATCATGACCTTTATTCCTTTGATTCTGGTAGGGTCATATGCATTGGTCGTATTAAATATTTGGTTGTCAGTTTGGATTAGATTCCAGTGAAAAATGTTCTAATGGATGTGGTTGTGGCTGATATTCCTCCTAGATTTGGCATGCTTCTTTCCAGATCTTGGGGAGAAAAACTCAAAGGGACATTGCAGCTTGATTTCTCCTATGCTACTATTCCGTGTTTGGTCAGTTGAGGAAATTATACCGGGAGAAAAAGATGAAGTACATGATCACTAGCAAGGAGAAACCTCTAAATCATCCAATCGACTATGTACATATTGATTTAGAATCATTTGTTCTCCATTCTGATAGTTTTAATGGTGTAAACAGTCAATGAGTTGAAGTAGAAGATATTCCAGAAATCACTGAAAATTTCAGAGTTGTACTAAAGCAAGAAAGACAAAGGCTTGATAGTACCGCTGAGCAATCAGGCTTCCGACAACAGCAAAAAATTGATGGACAACAAGAACAAATAGAAGAGCAAACACAATTTCAGCAATTGGAGGACGAAACTAGATTATGGAGCATGGATTTTGATGGCGCAATAGGTAAGGAAGGTGCCGGAATTGGTATTTGGATACGCAACCCTGTTTTCTCACCAAATAAGGTGCCAAGTAATGTATGAGTTTGTTCTTACAAATTGGCTTTTGATTGTTCAAATAATGAGGCTGAATATGAGGTTTTAGTTGCTGGTTTGAAAGTCCTTAAAAAGTTAAATGCTAAAATAATTTCAGTATATGGTGACTTCGAGTTAGTTATCCAACAAGTGAAAGGTGAATACCAAGCTAAGCATCGTCAAATGCGGGCCTACCATAATGCGGTATTAAATATTTTGAGAATGTTTTCAGATTACACTTTGACATGTGTCCCTCGTGTACAAAACGTTATTTCAGATTCACTTGCAACATCTGCAAGTAATTTGAAAATTCCAATGAATTCAAACAATAAGTTTAAAATTCATGTGAAACATCACCCGATTGTCCCCGATAATTAAAGATATTGGCAGGTGTTTCAAGATGAAAAAGAGATCGTAGAATTTCTGCAAAATGAAGGACAATACAAAGATACTTCTATCGATGGAGAGCATGATGATGGTGAAGCGGATATGGAAGTAAGTCAGATGGAAGTTTTGCAGCTGAAGCACAATGTCATTCCTAAAGGTCTAATACCTTTAGAGGTGTTGTTTGATCAAGATAATGCAGCCCAGAAACCGAGCTTGTTTCCAACCAAGAAAGGAGTTGAGTATGTGAACATTGGATCAGCAGAAAATCCTAAAATGGTGAAGTTATCAAAGGCGTTGCCTCAACAGGTAAAGGAAAAGTACATTTGTTTATTATCTTCATTTATTTATGTATTTGCATGGGACTATTTAGATTTGAAGGCATATGATAAGAGCATAATTCAACACATAATACCGATCAAGCCAAATCAAAAGCCATTTCGACAACAGCTAAGAAGGATAAATCCAAAGCTGCTGCCCTCAATAGAGAAGGAAGTGAATTGATTATAAAAAGATGGTATAATCATTCCCATAAGATTTTCAGATTCGATTTTTAAATTGGTGCCCGTGCGCAAGAAAACAAGTGAGATTTGATTATGTATTGATTTAAAAATCCGACTAAGGTGTCTTTGAAAGATAACTATCCATTGCCCAAGATGGATCACATACTTCAAAGAGTAGTTGGAGCATCCCACATCTCGCTACTTGATGGGTATTCCGGTTATAACCAAATTCTGGTCCATGAGGATGACAAGGACAAAACAATGTTCACCACTCCGTGGGGAACTTTCCATTATGCCAAGATGCCATTCAGATTAAAGAATGTTGGTGCGACCTTTTAGCAGGCTATGGATATCGCATTTACAAATGAAAAAGATGTATTTTTAGTTGTTTATCTTGATGATTTGACAGTTTTTTCTAATTCAGATGAAGAGCACCTTTATCATTTGAAGATTGTATTTCAGTAGTGTAGAAAGTATGGCATATCTCTCAATCCAAAGAAGAGTTTGTTTGCCATGGATGAAGGCAATCTTCTCGGTCATATCATATCCAAGAGGGCATCCCCATCGATCCAGTTCGAGTGGAAGCCATTCAGAAGATTGATTTTCCATGAAGAAAAAAGGAGATCCAAGCATTCAACGGTAAGATGAATTTCTTACGTCGTTTTGTGCCAAATCTTGCAGAACATTTGAGGGAAATCACAAAAATGTTAAAGAAAGATAGTGTAGTGAAGTGGACCAAGGAAGCCATCAAGTCTTTCAATTTGGTAAATTTGGCCCTTTCTTCAGCTCCCATTTTGATCAGCCTGGACTGTTTCCAGGATTTCATTTTGTTTTCATTTGCTTCTGATCATACTATGGCAGCACTCTTAATGCAGAAAAGAGACCAACTTGAGAAACCAATTGCTTTTTTCAGCAGAACCATAAGAGATGCAGCTTTAAAGTAAAATATTATTGAAAACCAAGCTCTTGCTTTGGTAAAGGCATTGAAAGATTTTCGAGTCTATATTCTACATTCTCACATCCTTGCTTATGTTCCTAACACAACCATTAAAGATGTCTTAGTGCAAACAGATCCGGAAGGGAGACGAGGCAAATGGATCACAACTTTTTTAAAATATGGTGTGGAGATCAAACCAACAAAGCTCATCAAAGGGTAGGGGCTGGCCAAGCCAATGGCGGAGTCTAATTTGCATGCCTTGGACATTAATCTCATTGTTGCTATGTCCGAGGAAGATGAAGAAAGTTCACTTGTTCAAGTATCAAAGATATTTCTTTTTTCTCCTTGGTATTCAGATATTGTTTATGTGCTCCAACATCTTTCACCGCCACCTGGAATGGCTAAGAACAAAAGTAGGACCCTGAAATTAAAGGCTGCCAAGTTTTGTATAATGAATAATGCACTCTATTGGAAAGATCCCAGTGGTGTCTTGCTGAATTGTTTGGTTGAGGATGAAGCAAAACAAGTCATGGATGATTTTCATAAGGGAGATTGTGGAGGTCATCTATTTTGGAAGGAAACATCTAATAAAATTTTGAGAGCGAGATATTATTGGCCAACCCTCTTTGCTGATGTGTACAAAACTGTTACAAGCTGCCACAAGTGTCAAATTTTTCAAGGTAGGAGAAAATTACTGCCTTTACCACTCAAGCCGATTGAAGTAAGTGCTCCATTTTAGTAGTGGGGTTTAGAATTCATTGGTGAGATCCATCCTACTTCTTCAACACAACACAAGTGGATCCTCATAGCGACATATTATTTCACTAAATGGATTGAGGCGATTCCCACTAGGCAGGCCACTGATTCGGTAATTATTCAGTTTCTTGAAAACAATATTTTGTCACTTTTTGGTTGTCCTAACAAGCTGATTGCAGATAATGCAGTATATTTTAAATCTAAAAATATGATTGATTTTTGTAATAAATATCAAATTACCTTGGGGCACTCAACTGCATACTATCCACAAGGTAATGGATTGGCGGAATCTTCAAATAAATAGATGGTCAATATTATCAAAAAGATGCTGGAAATGAACAAGAAGAGTGGCACAAAAATCTTGTTAATGCACTTTGGGTAGATAGAGTAAGTCAGAAAAAGTCAATTGGCATGTCCCCTTTCGAGATTGTGTATAGTGTTAACACGGTGTTCCCGACCTCTCTCGCAGTCCTGGTTGTTAAACTTCTGCAGGAAGCTGGCAGCGAGTAAGATCATTTGTAGCAGACTAGAGAGGAGGTTTTTTAGAATACCTTCAAGCTGCAAGAGAGAATCAAGAAAATATATGATTGAAAGGCAAAGGCGGGCAAGTTTTAAATTGAAGACATAGTGCTGAAATGGATGCTCGAAACAAAGACAAAGGTAGGCATGGAAAGTTTGAGAATCTGTGGAAAGGTCCATTCAAAATTGCTGCATATCGGGGCCAAAATGCTTTCCTACTAAAAGAAATGAATGGAGAAGATTGTCCAGGTGGGCTGGTCAATGGTCGGTTGCTCAAACGGTACTATATTTGAAATGTTTTCTGCTGTCATATGTCTCACTGTACATACCATTTTATTTTCTTCATTGCAAGCATGCACTGTCATCATTCATTCAATTTGGGGCCTGAAGTGAAGGCTATAAAACTGAAGGTCTGATTTCAGTTTGGTGTGAATTATTTGCATTAGTTTTGAGTTAGTTTTCGGTTGCATTTCAATTTTGAAATTGAGTCAATTTTGAATTAGATTTCAGTCTTGAAATTCCGCTGGTTTTGAGTTAAGATATTGGTTTTGGTTTGCCGAAGTTATTGACTCCATAGCCCAATGGACGAAGGCGTTGTCTGCTTTCCAAAGATCTGTAGTTCTTGGCACCTTTAAGGAGCTACCATCCCCATTGGAGCCAATGTTAGTGTTGGTATCTTCATCCCTTCATCAGTGATCAAAATTCTCTTGTTGCATTGCATGTTAGGTGTCTCATCTGATTAGTTCCATTCCATTCGGATCATGGATCATCTGATGGCAGTGGTATTTTATAAATTTATTCCCTCATGATCTTTACCTACTGGCCCATTTTCAGGTCATTTACAGTCATTTTTGTCTTTACATTTGTAAAAAGTCATTTTTAGGGTTTTAGGTCTCATTAGGTCTAGGGTTTGTCCTTAAGGTCTTGTAAAAGCTCAATAATGGTCAGCAGGTGCATGAGGAGGTCAAATAAAGTCTCAGCAGCAAAAATTTCAATAAGCACATGCTCAGTGATTGATTTTTCCTCAAAACCGTGTTTTGAGGAAAAACATAGTTTTTATGTTTTATGTACAAAATTTTATGTAATTTCATTTTTACTATATGTAATAATTTCGAGATGCAGCCTTGGTCACTTTGTCAAGCTCCTGCATTCTAGCCCCTGCAAAAGAGCCAAAAAGTCAAAGAATTTAGTCCATCAGAGGCAAAAAGGCAAGTGAAACTGCCAAAACAAAGTTTTAAAAAGTAAGAGAAAGACAAATATTAAAAAGTCAGTTTTTATAAGTGAAAAATTAAATTGGTGGGTATATAAAGTATTTTCCATGTCAATGAACTCATTTTTCCAAAGAGTGAATGAGAAATAAGAATTAAATTGTGTTTTCGAGCCTAAGGAGTGAATTTGCAACCAAAGCCTGAAAATTTGAGGCGTGGCACACTCGGCCAGTGCAACGCATACAGCGTAGGTTTTACATTGAAATTATAACTGGCACGATGCAGAAGTGAGGCATGATGCACCTGTTAGTGGGTGCGACGCACTTGCCTCCAAAGCTCGAACTCATTCAAATTGCCTCCTCTAAGATTCAAACTTGCGAATTCTTCATTCCACAAGTAAGTTAACATCTCCATATTGCCATTGCAAGGGTTTTCATAAGTTTGCAAGGTGTTTCAATAAGTTAAAAACAAAACCCTAGTTCCTTACATAGCTGTATTAAGAAAGCTGCCTAGGGTTTGCAAAGTTACAATTTTTGTTGTTAAATTCCCATCCTACCATTTTCACATCCCCTCACTACAATTTCATTCACCTCTTTTCTCCTTGCCTCTTTCACTTACACCTACATATTTCCCCGATCCCCAAAATTAAAAACCCTAATCCCTAACCTCACTTCTCCCAAACCCTAATTAACATCCTTAATCCCTAAATATCATTCCCCAAACCCTGTCATTCCCAAAAAACCCTACAAGCAGCATCTCAACCCCTCATTCACATTCCCTATCATCAAATCCCTGTCATTTAGCAGCAAATACCTGCTGTCTCTATAAAATATCTTCATACTCATCTAAGAAACATCACAAAATGGCAAACTTGGAGTTAGATTCATCCTATGAAAGAAATGAAGAAATAGTAAGTGACTCCTCCAAAGAAATTCATGCACCAAGGAGCCCTCACAAGGGTGGAAAACATATCCGAGAGGAGCCCACTACACTTACTGAGTTGTTGGCCGGCCCAATGGATATAACATGCTTCAAACATCAGTCCTGCCATCAATTTTGTGAGATGGTGGAAAGAGTCAAATACCATCATGTGCTAGCTAGATTGTTTGTCCTTCATCTTCACAATAGTCAGGTCAATTTGGCAGGTGTTACATTCACTTTGACACCGGAATCTAGAGTTGAAGCAATAGGTATTTCGAATGTGGGTGAATAGTGGAACAAGAGACAGTTGGTGGACAGAGAACATTATGAGCCTTATATCAAGACTGCCTTTCAGAGGTAGATTAGCAGAGTTTTCTCTTTTAGGTATCTTTAGGACACATATGCTTCATTGATGAAGCTCACAATCAAATATTTCAGCTGTGAAGGCATATTTTATCGCCTTTATGCCTACCAAATCAGATTATTGATGCATTTCATTAGGGTGAGGATGATGAACCTCCCCTATTTCATATGCCAGAATATTGAGAAAATGACCACATTGGTGCAAAGGAAACATCCTCATCAGCAATATAACAACATCTATCACTTTGCATTAATCAAAATTATGGTTTTGCATCAACTTAGTTTACTAAATATTTCATGGGAGCATTTCATTTCACATGAGGTCTTCAAGGGCTCTCAAGTACCCCACCAGTTTTTCATGAGGCAGGAGAGCCTTCACATCAGCAAGAGATGCATGAGACTCAAACCACCAGTGTCCCAGTGTTTGTCACTTACCAAAAGGGCACAAGGAGATTGTTTGCACCAACAAAACGAGTACTATCTCCACCTGAGGTGGAAGGGGTCTGATTTCCTTCAACAACAAAGCAGGTACAGGACAAGGGTAAGTAGCCATTGCATAATGAGGGGCCTTCAGAAGGTCAAGAGAGAGATTTCATTTTCATTCAGGATGATGACACCAATTTGGGCTCCCAAAGCTCAAAGCTCAAGGAGATCATTCAGGAACAACAAGCTAACATTCATGACTTGTCTCTCAACCTGGAAAGAGGCAAGTGGATAATCAACTATCTTGAGTAGAGGAACAAACAGTTAGAGGATCAAAAAATCATCTTGGAGCTCCAAAACATAAGAGAAAACCGGCAAGCTGCAAAGAGGAGGAAAGTTAAGTTGACACCACTTGAACAAGAAATTGAAGATGATCGTGAATATTGGCTTGAGAGGGTAAACATGCACGTGGAAAAGATGCTGGAGAAAGCCAACAAAGAAAAAAATATGTTAAGCACATGGCCTATCACTATTTGGCAAGAAACAAAGTTTGCAAAGCAAGAATTAGGATTTTGAAAGCCAAGTTGAGGAAAGATTTGAGGAAGAGGAAAGAGCAAGACAAGCTCAAGATTTTGGTTGAGGCTTCCTTAGCCCAACATAGAACTTGATGCAGGACACTCAGCCCAAATTTCAAGAAATTTTGGATACTTTTTGTCAATTTTGACTTTTTGGAGCAAAACACAGGTTTTTCTGCCTGATGCGTTGCGCCACCTGGTGCGCGCTTTTGCTAGGGACCTCTTTTGGAGGAAAACTCAACATTTTTGGATTCCTCAGGCAAAAATATGAATGCCCACAAATGGCCAAGAAATGTTGTCAGGTTTTGTGGTTCCAAAAGGGTCGAAAACACCTCAAAAATGACATTTCTACCCTTTTTTGGCCACACAGGAAGCAGTGTTGGGAGAACTCACTTTTGGAGGGGCAAATGGACTCCAAATTTAGAAATTCCACTTGTTATAGAAATTAAACAGATAGAAATTTCCAACAAGACCACTTGGAGCAAATTTGGTGCACAGGAAGGCCTCAAAAATCAGCTTCAAAAAGGTGCTATACACAGGGACAGAGGCACGACGCACAAGATGGAAAATTGACTTTTTGCCCAAGAACTCTGTGTTTTTCACCTAGTTTCTTCTCAGTTTGAATTTTCTCTCTCTCATAGTCAAAATCATGATGTAATTTGATGTAAGTTGATGGAATTTGATGTAAATATGCTAAAATTTCACTCATGAAGGTAGATACATCATGAAAAGGTAGTTTTGAACTGAATGAATTAGTTTCCTAGATTTTAGAGGAAAGTTCACTGCCTACTTTTCAGTTATTAGTTTAGATCTTGTTGGAAAAACTCCTAAACTCATGAATTCGACCCCTAAAGCCTAGCATGAGTTGTTTGTTGTCTATATCTAGTACTTTTTCAGTCATTTGTTAGGGTTGGAATTTGTGAAAGTTTTGAGCATCATTGTACATTCATCTCTGCAGTTTGGCAAAGGAATAGACCAGGGTTTATAGCCTTTTGTGGGATTCTTGTGGAAAATTGATTTGGTATTGTGTCTTCTTCTGTAATTCAAGTTTTACATGTGTTTATGTATGCCATGTTGGAAATAATACTGAGAGGGGGGGGGGGGGGTGAATCAGTATTAGCAAATCAGATACTTTTTCATTTTCACACTCAGATTCATATACACGACTTCAGTTAAGGATCTACGCGTATATACGCAACTGTATTAAATGCAACAAGCATATATGCAGCAACTTTATGATTCAGTTAGCTTATCTTCAATAAATGCATCAGAACGTTATTAACCACATTAACAGTAAACAGGTGTAGTAAAACAGTACAGATCATCACACATAAGAAGCACACATGAACACCATGATATAAGGTGGAAACCCAATGTGGGTGAAAACCACCTGCTGCAATTCGTCTCTTTCTTCCTTTAATAAGAAACTTCTTTTAAAATGTACTGGTGCAGTCCTTTACCAGCACGCAGGCTACAACCTATAGAGGGCTACAACCCTCTCTCGTTTTCCAGTTACTTCTGGAAGGGAGCTACAACCCCCTTAGCTCTTGTACTAGCGGATATACTAGTAATGTAGGTGCTGACCTAATAGAAGGCTGCAACCTTCTTTTCTTCAGGGACCACATTTCATCATTTCAGACTGGATCCATAAGTACAAAACAATCACTGTTGCAATACAATCATCCACTTATACTTGCATCATAAATCTCTAAATCACCCAATACTGAATCACTGAAACCTTGTCATCAAAAACACAGAACGCAAACCAGAGCCCAAAACTCTGTAACAACCAGTAGAATCAACAACAACATGAAATACCAAATCTCATAATGCATACGCTACTTTACTATACTAAAACCGTGTGTATACGCGCTTTCACCTCATACAACCCGCGTACAGATCTAAAGATAATTACTTGTGCCTTCGCTGTTATATCAACCCAATCCGAGTAGCACAAACCGATAACTAGCAATGCTAGATCTTCGCACTTCGTCAGATGTTCATTCCTTGCTCACCCCCTTTGCCTAATGATCTTCTCCTTATATAGGTTAGGCTTCTCTCAATACCATGGTCCAAAACCATGTAGAAACAATACCATGAACCCAATACTTGGGGTCGTCACTTTGGACCAAATACTATGGACCAAATACCACGGACCAAAACCATGATTTCCAACATGTACGTGCTTTTACTCTTATTAACCCGCGTGTATACGCGTAAGCTCCTTCTGCTTCGCTAACCTGCGTATATACACTCTTTCTTCATGGTCAACCTGCGTATATCTCTCTATTTACCTGCTTCACTATGATCTGTCCTCTAAGTGAGTTGCCATCACCTGTATCATTCCTCTGAGTGAGTTTCCATCAAGGAAAACACCTGAATCATAATGCCAACAATCTCCCCCTTTGGACTTGATGGCAACCACCACACCAAGACACTCTCCCCCTTTGACATCAAGGGCAAAGGGCAGACCAAGATATTCTCTTCCTTGGTATACCTTCTGCTGTCCGTACTCCCCCTGAGTACCTGCTGAAATATCTGAATGAGCTCCCCCTTTGTATATGCCAAGGCGTATCAATCCGTTCCATGCTCCCCCTGAGCAAATGAAAGGTTTAGGACTTGCACTTCATTCAAAATCATGACTATCATTCATCATATATGATCTGCACCATAAGCATCAACATCTAAACCTACAATACCATTCCTTTGATCAACCAATAGGATGTATCATTTAGCTACATAAACATCATCACCAACTTCTAAACACAATGCCAACAATGCATTGTTTGAAGTATATGCTCCCCCTGAGCCAGTGCCAACCATCTCTTATCATGACCGAACCTTTCCCTGAGTTTGTTCTGCTGCCCTTTCTCCTGATCTCCATATACGCGACTCTGCAGCCTGTAACTCGCGTATATATGCGAATTATCTTCATTATATCAGCGTATGCAATATGGAATACTGAATTTCTTCACTTTCAGTATCCCCTGTGTCTGTTATGTCATCTAACTGAGTTATGTCACACTTTTCTGTCTCTAATTTTGTCTTCTGAAACTGAGACGATGTATGGTCCTTTTGTTTTGAACTTTGATATTTGCTCTTGCATTCCCTTGCTTTATGTCCAAGTTTGCTGCATGAATAACATCTTACATATTTCATGTTCCTTCTATTGCAATCAACTTCTTTGTGTCCATATGCATTGCAAGCAAAGCAATATCCTCTGAAGTACCTGGGATGTGATGATCTTTTGTGATGATCTTGAACCATTCTACTTCTACATCTGGCTACAACATGTCCAAGATTATGACATACATAACATTCAACATTATTCAGTGGAGGAGTAAAAATCTCGTTCCTTGATTGTTGATGGGAATGACCTCTCAACGCCTTGTTGATCATTTTAGATTTCTCTTTGGAGTTCCTTGCCTCACCTTGTGAACTAGATTCACCTTCAACAGATTCATGAAAGCCAAGACCAGTCTTGATACTAGGGGATCTGACTACCAAGAATGTCATCCAAAATCTTAGTACTATCTTGAAATCGAAACAATTTATCCTTTTCTTCTAATTTACCTTTTAAGATATTTACCTCAACCTGATGTTGTTCTTCCTTTTTTAGATACTGTTTCCTTAGGTCTTCTTCAGCTTTTCTTCCTTCTTCCACTTGTTGCTTCAATTTGATCACTTCATGTTCAAGAGATTCTATGTTCTGCTCCTTTGATTTTTCAAGATCTTCTTTTAGAGAGAAGATTTTTGATTCAAGACTCTGAATAGTTATGCTCTAATCTTTTACTATATCCTGCAATTTCTCCCTTACCCTGGTTACTGTCTCCAATTGTTCGTTTAATTTGGTAAATTCTTCAGTTTCTGCATTCTTCTTATCATATGCCATGAGACTTCTAATGTCTTCGCTACCATTGAATGAGTCATTACTTTTAACATGGGTATAATAGCTTATATTACCTTCTTCCGACATCTTTCCTTTGTTATGAGGGCATCTAGCAACATAGTGACCAACTCTACCACATGAAAAGCATTTGAAAGGTAGCTTACCTTTGAATCGTCTAGTTCCCCATTCAAGATTCTTGACAAAATTTACCTCCTCTTCTTCCTCTGACATGTATCTTGATTCTTTGTGTTAGCGCTTGAAATTTCACCTAGGCTGAGATAGACAAATCTCAAGGCTACATCAAACCATTCAGCCTCGTAGCTAGCCCTACGAGGCAGGAGAAGGCTCTCTCCAGTCAAACTAGGTGGATTTTTCAATAGGATGAGTTGACCAATTAGAAACACTGATATTAGGCTAGTAAACTGATAAGGAGGGTTGATTTAAAGTTTTTGGGGTTTTTGATGGCAATTGGAGGGAGTGCAATTCAGGGTGCGGGGATTGAGCTCAGGTTTTGCAGGTGGGTCTTTGGGGCAAAGTAGGAGTTTGTGCTGATGCCTTTAGCTGAGATGAATGATCAAGGAAGAAAAAACAGAAGCTAAAGAGGGCAAACAATGACTTTGAATCCTCTCTAGACAGTGGAAAACATAAACATTAAACAAATTTGAAA
>APFE031494339.1:15370-37746 GCA_000404065.3 Pinus taeda
ATATATTTTTTGTAAGCAAAGGTATTCACGTTATATTAATAATGAAATATACATAGTATATAATTTGGATATCATGGGTCTATGCTCGTCACTCTTTAGAGATCTCTAGCCATGATAAGGGAAACCATAGACAATTTTGTAAAAAATTCTCCGCCCTTGAGAGGGAAACTAGAGATATTAGCATGAAATAACAATTTGAGATGGTTATATAGCATAAAAGGAAACACAAAGTTTGCAGTTTTAAATTGAGTGGTACCAAGCCACTAATTGACTCCACTTAGAAAGAGTGTTATAGTGCTAAAATAAACCAGATGAGTAAAAACCATAAGAAGCTTGAGCATCTTAAAAACCTATGGAGGAGTCAGCCTACATAAATTGAGCTCGCCCAACAGTAGAAGACCTGGTTATGACCGCTTATTCAGGCTTCTCCTCAATGATGTAACATCATTATGGAATAGGGGGAGGAGGAGAGGTCGCAGGAGCTGTCTCTGTGGAAGTGGTCGACTGTGCAACAAATTCCAAATTCATGCGTGCAAGAGAGGAACAACCTACAAGAGCGATGAAAATCGGGGTGAAATTGAGCCCAAGGGAGGGGAGTTAGAAGTTGAGGGGGGAGGGGAGGAGGGAGAGGGGATTTCAGGAGGGAAATAAATTTCTAGGTCATGGGAGAGACGATAGAGAGAAGTGGAGGCATGACTATGGAAATATGAGAGCTCTGTGATCTAGCAAGTGGCCAGCGATTTGTCCCTCCCTCGTTCTTTGAGATGACAAGTGAGAAAATTGGGAAGAGCCTAGAGCATATTCCTCCCACGACTAGTCTCCTCTACTTTGAGCTCAAGGACTTGACGATAGGTGTGAGGTTGGATAGCATTCTCAAGTAAAGACAATTCTACATTTTCATAAAGTCATTGGGGGAAACCCTCATCCCTTACCAAGACTGGAGCATCAACCTCTGCCATGTTCACGACTCATGGCTGAATTACATGGGTCAATGGGATGGGAGTATGGCACAAGGGAAGCAGTGGGAGATGAATTGTGGCAAGTGAGTGAAAGAGACCAGGTTTAGAGAAAAAGAACTGAAGGGAAGTAGAAGATGGAGGCCATAGTGCAAGGTAATGAACCTAGAGGAGGGGGATGTGAAACATCAAGGCAAGCGTGTGAAACCAGATTGAGGAGACCCGAGGTGATGGTTTTAAGGTGCATCCAGTCCAATTGTAGTACAGAGGGGGAGATGGTTGCCAAGTGGAGGGTGTGATCAATCTATATTATATCAAGTGGAAAATACAGACCTAGCACCTAGATCTGGGGATTTTTAAAATGATGGTTAGGTTAAGGTAAATAGTTAATTTTTTTTCCAACATTAATATTTTGTGTTTTATCATTGTTATATGATTATATGGTCTTGCATGTAACATGGTTGATGAGCCTCATCATTGGGTAACTATATGGACCTTCATTCACCTCCTAGATTAGTCAAATCAACTCTCCTCACAACTTATTATATGTTTTGATTATATTTTTCTTAATAAGATGAGTTAAAGAGAGATATTATGCCTAGTGGACTAATATGCATTGAATGCAAGTTTGTGATAGAAAATTAGGGAATTTTGGTGATATTAAGGGCTGAAACTCGAATGGGGCAAGGAATAGAGATTGTAGGAGGTAAATACTCCTCATTTACTCCTCCCTCATTCAAATATTCCTCCATCAATCAAGCCAACTCAGAGTATAACCAGACAAGTCATGAAGATCAAAAGGCAGTCGAACAAGTGATAATCAAAGAGTTAGTTCATCTCAAGTTTGGGAGTCGAGCCTCCCTATATTTAAGGAAGTTGTTGAAGACTTCAGTTGTATAAATAAAGAGGCCTAGAGCCTCATTAGGATTTGAATTTTGGTTGTAAAACACTAGTTACTTTCGAGCTCCAGACTTGTGGAAGACATTGCTATGTAATTTTCGGTTTTGATAATCAGAATGAGATTTTTCATGATCCAGTACCGACTTAACTCAGAGCATTGAAGCTCTTGGGTTAGGGCGCAAACCTAGTAGTAAAGGCTCCTCTTATTGTATTTGTATGCTTAGATTAGTTTCATAGATTCATGGTTAAACTGTCCTTAGAAGTATTTCTTTGCAAGTAGTGTAGATTTGATTAGTTTTCTTCCATTTGTGCTTTACTTTAGCAGTAGGTTAGAAGTGATAAAAGGAACACCAAAAAGATTTCAATAGGTGTCTTTGCCTCACTTCTTCCTTCAGGGATCATGATTTGAGGAAAGGACCCCTATGCAGTCCCAAAAAGACAAATTTCTACTTTCTCATAAAATTTAGAGCTTACTGTACTTGAGCTAGCATTTGATCAGTTTCCAAGTGTAGGATTTAATTACCATTTCCTCCATTTTCAGTCTTACAGTAGATCTCATCAATGACTTCATCTTATTCTGAAAATTTTCCTTATGCATGAAGTAGACAACTAGTTCATTAAACTCTGTTTTTCTAGCTCATTGAAATTCTTCTTCATTGCATGATTTTTGGGCAAATATCATTGTTTGATGAAGTGCAAGTGTTTCAGAAGTAGAGAAATATTTCATAGCAAGCAATCTCCTTCCAACTTCATCCATCCATGATGATTCCTCACTTTCACTAAGACCCTCACCAATTTCATCATTCTTCAAGGAAACTTCTTCAAGCATGTTGAGCAAATCCAACCATCTCCCAACATTGGTTTTGAGTTCTGAGTGATCCTAGGAATTTTCTCACTCCATTCCATCCACCAACCACCTTCCCTAACCATTCCGTCACCTTCAACACCCATCTTTTTGCTCTCGGTTGTATCCTGTAGAAATACAGAGAATCCTGTAGGTTTTTAGGACATCTTGTAGGTTTTCCTGTAGTGGTCTATTTTAAGGCCGAATTGAGGGAAAACATCTAGCAAGCCACACAAGGTCACCTGAGGATCTCCCAAACCTTCCAACCATCCACCAGCATCCCTAAGCTGCATGCCACTCCACCAAAAGAGATTAGCTTTCACACTTGTTTCTCCATAAAAAGAATAAAAAGAAAAAAAATAGATTTATTTCAGTCCTTTACATGTACAATAGTGATGTTTGATGTTTTGAACTTCCATGCTTAGGATAATAGCATTTCATACATGTTATCTTGGCATTCTTGTAAATCATAGTTTCTCAGCAGTTAATTAGGAAATTGTTTGTTTTTAGCATTGGATTTCAGTCCCGTTCCTTATTGTAGTAGACAAGCTTTCTCCTAGAGTAGATTTCTCTTTCTTTCATTAGTAATCAATCTTCTTTTGAATCCATAGAAGTATGGCTTGAAAACCCTAGTGGTCTCTCGCCAAATGAACAATGACAAAAGACAGAACCATCACTTTTACTTGTGTATATAGCACTGTCACCTCCAAGTTTGTATGAACCCCGGGTTGATAAAGTAAAGTTGGTAGCTCCAAGAGTTGCAACATTCTTGCTGCAATATTGGTTCTCATCAATGGTCTTTAAGGTTAATCATGCACAACATGAATGACTATGGTCAACTGTGTTTATCCATAGTCCAGTATGGTTGTCCATAGTTAACCATGGTCAAACAAGACACTATGTAGAACCTAGGTTACCATGGTAAAACATGATCAACGGTAACCTTCCATTAAACCTTTAAAAACCATGGTAAACCCTTGCTCAACATGGCCAACCATTGTTAATATGGTCAAATATGGTTAACCACATTTACGATGGTAAAACATGGTCAACCATAACCTTTCAATTATATAACATTAGGGTTTAATGTATAGGATTTATAATATATAGGTTTTTTAATATTAGGGATTAATAGTAGGGTTTATATATATTAGGGTTTATAATATTAGGGTTTAATATTAAAGTTTATAATATTGGGTTTATAAAATAGTGTTTTTAATATTAAGGTTTAGTCATTGATATTTACTAATGTGGTTGACTATGTTCAACTATGTTTGACAGACAATAGTCTTAGATTTCAGCCAAACTTTATCACCTAGGGTTTATAACTTTGTGTTTATAACATTTGGAATTATAAAATTTGGGTTTATAACATTGGAGTTCACGATGATTGTCCATGTTCACCCTAGTCAACCATATTCAACCATGTTCAACTATAGTCAAACAATAATTAATCATAGTGAAAACACACTCAATGATGTTTAAGAATAGCCACACATTGTCAACCATAGTCTAACCACGGTCAGCCATCATCAACCATGGTCACCATGGTTGACTATGATTGACCATAGTTAGTTATGGTCACCATGGTCAACCACCATGGTTGACTATGATTGACCATAGTTAGTTATGGTCACCATGGTCAACCATTGTCAAACATAGTTGACTGTATTCAGAATGGTTGACCTATGTCAACCTAGGTCACCATGGCAATACACGGTCAACTGTAGCATTCCAATAAACCTTTCAAAACCACGGGTAACCCATGCTCAATGTGGCCAACCTTGTTAATATGGTCAAATATGGTCAACCTAGGTCACCATGGTAAAACATGGTCAACTATAGCCTTTCAATTGTATAATATTATGGTTTAATGTATAGAATTTATAATATTACAATTTAATATTAGGGTATATATATATATATATATATATATATATATATATATATATATATATATATATAATATATATATATTAGGGTTATAATATAGGGTTTATAATATTGAGTTTAATATTAGGGCTTTTAATATTAGGGTTTATTCAACGATATTTGCTAATGTGATTGACTATGTTCAACTATGTTAAATTTCGGGCAAAATTAATCACCTAGGGTTTATAAAATTTATGTTTATAACATTTGAGATTATAATATTGGGGTTGAATATGGTTGTTCATGTTCCCTTTTTGGGCATCTTTATCACGATTGTTGATTCACCGAATATTTGGCAATCAGATAGACATGGGCATGATCAATTATTTGGCCGCACCCATGTCCGTCTAATTACCGAATATTCGACGAATCAACATTTGAGATAAGCTCGGGGAGCCTATTTGAGGTGAACATGGAAAACCATAGTCAACCAAGTTCAACTGTAGTTAAACAATAATTAACTATAGTGAAAACATAGTTAGTGATGTTTAAAAATAGCCACACATTGTCAACCATAGTCTAACCACGGTCTACCATCATTAACTATGATCACTATGGTTGAGTATGATTGACCATAGTTAACTATGGTCACCATGACCAACCATTTTCGAGCATAATTAACTATAATCAAAATGGTTGACCTATGTCAAACCATGGTAAAACATGATCAACTGTAGCTTTCAATTAAACCTTTAAAAACTATGGTCATCCCATGTTCAACATGGACACCATTGTTAATATGGTCATATAGGGCCAACCTAGGTCACCTTGGTAAAACATGGTCAACTGTAGCCTTCCAACTATATGATATTAGGGTTTAATATATTATGATTTAATGTATAAGATTTATAATATTACGATATCTATATCTATATATATATATATATATTTATATATATATTATATATATTAGGGTTAATATATATATAATTTATAATATTGTGGTTTATAATATAAGGTTTTAATATTAGGGTTTAGTCAATGATATTTACTAATGTGGTTGACTATGTTCGATTATGTTTGACTATGCTTGAGAGTCAAAAGTATTAAGCTTTGGTCAAACTTAATCACTTAGGGTTTATAACATTTGTGTTTATAAGTTTTTGGATTATAATAATGGGGATGACTATGGTTGTCCATGTTCACTTTTCTAGGGTGAACATGGACAACTATAGTCAACCATGCTCCATCACAGTCAAACAATAATTAGCCATAGTGATAACATGGTGATCATTAGAGAAATTTTGAGGTATAAAATAAGTCTCCTGAGGAATATTGTAAAATAATAGTGGAAATAATAAAATAAGATTAGATTACCCCATCAATTTTTGGAGGGATAAAAGAAAAAACTATTTTTTCAACTTATATTTTCGACTTATTTGCCTACAATTTTACTCAAATTTCGAGTAGGAGCACTTGTTGGATGTAGAATTTCATTTTTTCTCCAAGGAGTACCCATGTTGCATACTTTCGATGGACCCTACTACACGAAAAATGTGAAATACATGAAAACCATGATTTTAATAATGTTTTTTCATGTATTAGGGTCCATTGAAAGTATGCAACATGGGTACTCCTTAGATGCAAAATTAAATTATCCATTCAACAAGTACACTCAATCAAAATTTGAGTAAAATTGTAGGGAGATAAGTTGAAAATACAAGTCGAAAAAATAGTTTGTTTATTTATTTATTATTATTTATTTATTTATCTTTCTACCTTTTTCCTCCAAAAATGGTGAATCATCCCCCATGGTTGACATCCTCATATTGAATTCTATTGGTTCTTATAAAGTTGATTTTTGTTGTATATTTTTGTTTTGAGGCCCATTTTTTCCCTTAAAATTTATCTAATGGTTTGACAATGGTCACAGATTGTCAACCATAGTCTAACCATAGTCAACCATCATCAACTATGATCTCAATGGTTGACTATGATTGAACATAGTTAACTATGTTGAGAAATGGCAACAAGAAATTCCAGTTTAATTTGTCCTTGAATTAAACTGAGAATTAAAATCAAATTCTATTCTCATAGCAATTTGTAAGTAGTTATTTAAGTTTAATTAACTTAAATAGCTTAGGAATTTTGAGTTGGAAGTCTTTTTGTAGTCATGTATATGTTCTCCCTATGTTTTAGGGGCCTAGTACAAGTTTAAATTGAATCACTCAATTTACTGAGTTATGTTCAGTTAAATTAGTTCCAAATTGTTTGTGGAACTAATAGAGAGTTAATAGTTAGTTGGTGCACTAGTGCATCCACTAGTGCTACTATAGTTAACTAAAGATTCCCTCATGAGAAACTCATGCATGTCGATTATGAGAAATACCCAGTTGAGAATAGAGTGTATGGATAGGTGTACTATTAGTTGTATTATTTACTGGAGTGTAAATATCATGCATGCATCAAAGATTGAACCTATGTTTGGATTGCACATTTTTGGAAGCATGAATTCCTTTAAATACGGGTTATTCATCCTAGGAATTACACAAGAGATTAGGGGTTTGGAGAGCTGCAGAATTGTCTAAGTGTTGGCCAAGAGCTTGCTTGTGAGCTGAGAGAGTTGAGCATTCTTGTGCGGAATTGTTCTAGTGAGAACAAGTTTTGTATATTCAATTATATTTTTGATATATGAAATACAGTTAGTGGGGTTTTGAGCAATGGATTTCCCCATATACATCTTGTATTATGTGCCATTGATTTATCTTCTTCTTCTTCTTCTTATTGTTTTCATCGATTTATTGGCTTTCGCTGGTTGAAAGTAGTAGATTATTGTCCTGTGATTTAGTACATTGCATGAGCTTGTGAATATACATGATTTTCTACATGGTATCAGAGATGATAATAATAAACTAGAGGAGATTTCAAAGTTTTGAGTTTTGGGTTACAGATGAAATTCTAATTTGCAATACATACTTCAGGATTAGTAGGTGGCATTCTACGGTTTATGGCTCGAGTATGCCTTGGAAGGAAAATCGAATTTTATATCCTAGAGGGACAAAATGGAGGCTGTGCTAGAGGATAATGGCTTGAAGGAATTCGTTGATGAAGAAAGTCCTAAGCCAACAACATCAGATGCGAAGAATTTGGATGAATGGAAGAAGTGTATGACAAAGGTGAGGCGGATAATCCTTGAGGGAGTTTGAGACCACATTGACTCGAGTCTCCATGGGAAGGAAACTCCATATTCTATGTGGAAAGCATTGACAAAATTCTATCAGAATAACAATGACCAAAGGAAATTGGAACTGAAGGATAAACTTTCAAAAATCAAAATGGAGAAAGGTGAGACAATTCCAAAATACTTGACCAAGTTCACTCAGTGTCATGATGAACTTGGAAGTGCTAGAATCACGGTTGCCAAGGATGATATGGTGAGTCTTTCTCTTCTATGACTGCCAAAGAGTTGGCATAGTTATAAGGACTGTATCAATGGTTGGGAGAAGTTGCCAGATTGGGAACGACTGTAGTCGAATTTGATGCAGGAGGAGATCAGGAGGAACACCATGGATGGCTCTTCATCAAAGACTGATGAAGAAGAGAACTGTGCCTTAGCGATTAAGGCAAAGAAGGGGAAAGGGAAAGCTTCCCATTCCAAATCGGATTCTTATCATGGAGATAATAAGAAAGAGATGACAAAAGTTAAGTGCTTTCATTGTCATGAGCTGGGTCATTTTCTACAAATTGTCCACTCAAGAAGTCCAAGAAGAATTCCTCAGGAGGAGCGGCGGGTGAGGCTTTGGCCTCTTAATTCGAATTAGAATTTTCCCTCATTGTATGCATGGTGTCATCAATGATGGGAAGTTTATAATACTTAGATAGTGGAGTTTCATTCCACATAACTGGTGACAAAGTGTTATTCAGTGACATGGAGGAGAAAGATCTCCAGATGCATATCGAGATGGGTGAGGATGAGAAATATATTGTTAGTAGATTGGGCATGATTAATTTTCAGAGGGAACATGGAGCTCCACTCACCTTGAAGAATGTTATGTATGTGTCTGGGCTGAAGAAGAACTTGGTATCCATTGCCATGCTTGAGGATAAAGGCTATGATGTGATCTTCTTGAAAGGAAAGGCGTTCCTTCGACACATAGCCATGGGTCAAGTAAAGAAGATAGGGATTTAGATGAAGAATCTCTATAATATGGAGGTAGAGGAGTGTGCTGATTTGAACATAAAAGAAGAAAGGGTGCATCGCCGAGACGTTGGTGAGTTGTGGCACAGGAGATTGGGCCACTTTCATCATGGGGCTTTGAAGATATTGAAGTAGATCTCTACGAGTCTCCCCAAAGTTACACTTGAGAAAGTTGATACATTAAAGGGGTGTACTTTGGGAAAATACACCAAGTCTTCCTTTCACAATAGAGATAGTCGAGCAGAGGCTATTCTAGAGTGAGTCCATTTAGATATGTGTGGACCATTCTTGGCAACATCCACGACCAAACATAGGTATTATGTTATATTTTTAATGACTATTTTCATTCTTGATGGATATTTTTCATGCATAAAAATGACCAAACTTTCACAAAGTTTTGTGAGTTTAAAGCATTGGTGGAGAAAGAGTCAGGCAAGAAGGTTAAAGCTCTACATAGTGATAACGATGGTGAGTATCTATCAAATGAGTTTAAGAACTTCTATGCAACAGAAGGGATTAAATGGGAGTTGACGACACCCTATAACCCTCAGCAACATGAGGTGGGTGAGAGGAAGAACAAAAGCATAGTAGGGGAAGAAAGGTCGATGTTGCATGATCAGGGTTTACCACTACACTTGTGGGTTGCGGCATGCAACACAAAAATTTATTTTCAGAACCCTAGCCCACATCAGATACTTGAGATGAAGACACTAGAGGAGGCTTATTCCGGTAAGAGGCCAGATGTTGGGCACTTCAAGATTTTTGGGTCATCGGTATATGACCATGTGACCAAAGATGCATGAAAGAAGCTTGAGCCTACACCAAAGTTGAGGATATTTGTGGGGTACACTGATACAACTCATAACTATCGGGTGTACTTTATGACCAACAAGATGACAGTGGTTGGCAATGGTTGGCAGGGATGTCATATTTGATGAGGAGAAGGCCATCAAAGTTTCCCTTGAGAGGGAGCTTGAGCTACATGAGGATGAGGAGCTTTTAGTTCCTAAGGTTAAGGAGCCTCAGATTGATGTGGAAAAGCCACATACAAAAGATCTGGCAGTGGAGACATCCACTTAGGCAGAGTCTTCCAGAGAGGGAATAAATCACACCAGAGAGGCTAATAGATTGTTGGATGATGCACGGGAGAATGTGGGAGCACCCACTTCTTAGCATAAGCAGAAGAGATTACTTGAGAGGTACACTGGATACATGGCTCTTATGGGTGAATGTGTTGTGACAGAGCCATATTCCTTTAAGGAAGAAATGCAACAACTAGTTTGGGTTGATGCCATGGTGGAGGAGTATGACTCCATAGTTCGTAGGTCCTGAGACTGGAGGAGAAGTGAGTAGTGAGCTCCCGTTGGGTTTATAAGGTAAAGCAAGCTGCAAATGGTAGTGTGGAGAAGCATAAGGCTAGATTTATGGCCCGTGGATTTTCATAGGTAGAGGGGATTGACTATGATGAGATCTTTGCTCCTGTTGCAAGGTACTCGTCAATTAGATCTATATTGGCACTATCAACACAGATGGGTTGGAAGATACATAAAATGGATGTGAAGAAAACCTTCCTTAATGGCATGATTGAGGAAGAGGTGTACATAGAGCAGCTTGAAGGTTTTGAGATTTTTTACCATGAGTCACATGTGTATCAAATTAAGAGAGCATTGTATGGGCTGAAGTAAGCACCCCATGCTTGGTACATTATGATAGATAACTACTTCACCAGTTTGGCCTTCACGAAGAGCGAAACAGATGTGAACCTATACCACATAATGGTGGAAGGTAAATTGTTGATCATTGTACTTTATGTTGATGATCTCATATTGACAGGTGATGATCAATTGATCAAGTGATGAAGGACATGGAGCTCATTCATTACTTTCTTGGCATGGAGGTATGGTAGGGAGATGGGGAGTTTGTGTCTCAGGGCAAGTATGCCAATGAGATACTTAGGAGATTTCGAATGGAAAGAAGCAAACCCATGGAGACTCATCTAACAGGTAACTGGAGGAAGGAGGACGCTAATTTAGGGGAAGTAGTGGAAGATAATGTTTACAAGAAGTTTGTGGGTTCACTCATGTGCTTGGTGAACACACGACCAGATATGTGTTAGGCAGTTAACCAACTTAGTCAAGCGATGGTTAGGCCTACCAAGCTGTATTGGAAGGCGACAAAGCATGTGTTGAGATACGTTAGGGGCACTTCTTAATATGGATTATGGTGCAGATGGACAAAGGGAGTGAAGCTTCAAGGCTTCACTAATGCAGATTGGGCAGGTAGTCTATTCGATAGTTTCTTGGTACAAGAGGAAACAAAGATCGGTTTCCCTCAGTTTGACAGAGGCATAGTACATGGTTGAGAGTGAGGCAACATGTGAGGCCATATAGATGAGGAAGATACTAGTTGGTTTCTTTGGTTAGTAGATGGATCCAACTGTGATTTACTACGAAAATCAGAACTCTATCAAACTCTCTAAAAATCCAATTTTCCATGAACAGTGTAAGCATATTGATATTCGATATCATCATCTCAGAGATTATGTATTGAGGCAGATTATGTTGTTAGAGTACATTCCCACAAAGGAGCAAGATGCTAACATTTCGACAAAGGAATTGTCAAGATGTAAACTTGAGTTTCACAGAGACAGGATCAGTGTAGCTGATATTCCCTTTCTTGTTGAGAGGGAGTGTTGAGAAATGGAAACAATAAATTCCAGTTTAGTTTTTCCTTGAATTAAACTGAGAATTAAAATCGAATTCTATTCTCATAGCAACTTGTAAATAGTTAATTGAGTTTAATTAAATTAATTAGCTTAGGAATTTTGAGTTGGAAGTCAATATGTAGTCATGTATATGTTCTCCCTAAGTTTTAGGGGTCCAATATGAATTTAAATTGAATCACTCAGTTTACTGACTTATGTTTAGTTAAATTAGTTCCAAAATGTTTGTGGAACGGATAGAAAGTTAACAATTAGTTGGTGCACTAATGCATCCACTAGTGCTATTCCAGTTAACTGGATATTCCCTCATGATAAACTCGTGCATGTCGATTATGAGAAAGACCTAATTGAGACTATAGTGCAAGGACAATGTACTATTAGTTGTATTATTTGCTGGAGTAAAAATATCATGCATTCATCACAGATTGATCCTATGTTTGGATTGCACAATTTTGGAAGCATGAATTCCCTTTAAATATGGGCTATTCATCCTAGGAATTACACAAGATATAAGGGGCTTGGGGAGCTACAAAATTGGCTAAGTGTTGGCCAAGAACTTGCTTGTGAGCTGAGAGAGTTGAGCATACTTGTGTGGAATTGTTCTAGTGAGAACAAGATTTGTATCTTCACTCATATTTATGATATATGCAATACAAATAATAGGTTTTGAGCAGTGGATTCCCCAAATACATCTTGTGTTATGTGCCATTGATTTATCTTCTTCTTCTTATTGTTTACATCGATCTATTGGCTTACGTTGGTTGAAAGTAGAAGTAGATTCTTGTCTTGTGCTTTAGTACATTGCATGAGTTTGTTAAAATATGGTCATCATGGTTAACCATTGTCAACCATAGTTGACTATATTCAAAATGGTTGACTTACGTTAACCATTGTTAGTCATAATAATATGAATAATAGGTTTATAATATAGGGTTTATAATATTGTGTTTACTATTATGGTTTAATATTGTGACAAACATTATACAATGTGAGAATCATTGTCACAATGTTACATTGCATTGCAATTTATTCCAATTTATTCCACTAGTGCTATTCTAGTTAATTAGAGATTCCCTCATGATAAACTCATGCATGTCAATTCTAAGAAAGACCCAATTGAGACTAGAGTGCAGGGACAATGTACTATTAGTTGTATTATTTACTGAAGTGTAAATATCATGCATTCATCACAGATTGATCCTATATTTGGAGTGCACAATTTTGGAAGCATGAATTCTCTTTAAATATGGGCTATTCATCCTAGGAATTACACAAGATATTAGGGGCTTAGAGAGCTGCAAAATTGGCTAAGCATTGGCCAAGAGCTTGCTTGTGAGCTGAGAGAGTTGAGCATACTTGTGCGGAATTGTTCTAGTGAAAACAAGCTTTGTATATTCACTAGATTTATGATATATGCAATACAGATAGCAGGGTTTTGACCAGTGGATTTCCCTAGATACATCTTGTGTTATGTGCCATTGATTTATCTTCTTCTTCTTATTATTATTTTCATCGATCTATTGGCCTCCGTTGGTTGAAAGTAGAAGTAGATTCTTGTCCCATGCTTTAGTTAATTACATGAGCTTGTTAATCTACATGATTTTCTATAAAATATGGTCATCATGGTTAACCATTGTAAACCATAGTTGACCATATTCAAAATGGTTGACTTATGTTAACCCTGGTTAGTCATAATAATATAAATATTAGGTTTATAATATTGTGTTTACTATTATGGTTTAATATTGTGACATTGGAATGATATATAAATCTATGGAATGATACATAAATGGAATGTCGCAATGTGACAATAAATCTAACAATCATTGTCACAATGTTACATTACATTGCAATTTATTCAACATCGCATTGCAACATTACAAAATTAGGGTTTAATATTAGGGCTTATAATGTTAGAAAGTGTAGCAAGAAAGACTAAATTTGACTTATGCCTTATTCAAATTTAGTCATTCGATTTTCCTCATCAACAGGATGAATTGGATTGCAGCTAACTTGTGTGACATGGCCTTGTCTACTAGTTAGCTCGGTAAATTTGACTTATAGGCTTGGAGTATAGTTGTCCATGTAGTGATTGCTAAAATTTAGCAATCTAGTTCATTTATTTTCAGTTGAACTCAGTTAATTAAGCTCAAGTCCTTGATTCAATCAATTGAAAGCTAGTTGATTAGTAGAATTGTTGTTAACTCAACAATCTCTTAGCTAAACTATCCAATCAACTAAAAATATCCCAAACATTCATGGAGTTAGAATTGCCTAGATGGCGTGGAGGAAAAGGCACATTGCAATTTCGAATTGTATACTAGTTGAGTGTACAAGCTTGGCATTTAAGAAGGTGAATTATTCTTTGGGAATTCCACAAGCTTGGATTCAGAACACAAACCCTTTCTATTGATCCCTCGCTCTATCCACTCTTAGCTACTCTGCTCAATTATGGAACACAATATACTAGAATATAATAGAATCCCCTTTCCTCCTAGTGAATCGGTTATAGCGCAACCCGATAGCCAACTAGGAGTTAGATTTGAACCATTCAACCCTCAATATGAATTAGATTTGAACCATTCAACCCTCAATATGAATTACAACTTGACACTTCTACTCTACTGGATTATGTAATGCAATGCTCTAGAATATAATCGATTCCCTTTTTCTCCTAGTGACCCGGTTATAGTACCTATTAGTCAACTAGGTATCAGATTTGACCCATTAAACCCTCAATATGAGTTACAACTTGACATTTCTAGAGTCTTCTTCATTATGGTCACATGGCTAGTCCCTATTTCATGAGTGGAAGGATTGAGATGGCATTCCTTCAAATTAGGACGGAAAAGACTAGTAAGTCAACTTCGAGGTAGCATAAATTTTGGCAAAAAAATTAGTGATACGAGTTTGCAAGAAATCAAATCAAAATTAGTCTCAAATATTATTTAAATAATTTTGTTTGAAAAATATAGTTGTATAAATCATATCTGAAAAACATAATAGCAAGACAAGAGTGATCTTTCATAATAGACATAAAAATAAGACGAGGGATCTTTCATAACAGATTTATAATCACAGATCGGACTTCAAATAACATTTATATATTTCTCACTAAAATATGATTGTATAAACTAAATTTGAAAAACATGTTTGCAGGAGCAGGTGGAGAATGCTCTTTTCTAACAGATACCCAATCAAAATGCATATCATTTATATATATTTTGTGTAAAAATATAACTGTATCCTAAAAACATGATAACAGAAATATATTTCTCTTTCATTCCAGATTTAACTAATATGTCTATCCATCGAACCAAATCAAACTAGAGAAATCACAAATATAGATGCTATCAATGGAACCAACGAAATTAGCCGTCAAGGTAGAGAAATTACAAATATGATTTCTATCAATGGAACCGACGAAATTACAAATGAAATTTGGCACTAATTCAACATTTCAGATCGGAGTCGAAAACGAAGAATATGAAAGAGTTAACGGTATTTTACTGGCCATGGTGAAAAAAAGAATCGGCTTTAATTCGATATCTGAGAATCAAAGATGAGTGGTAGAAATAATTAACCAGACTTTATGGTGGGTCTCTCTGATAACTCGAATGCAAAATCGTGTGATGGTTGGAAAACGAAACCAACTTCTTCTGCAACGTTCAAACACCTCTTCAACCTAGGAACAATTCAAAATAGAAGGCAGAAACATTTAAATATATATTTTAAATTGTCCGGAGTAGTTTTCAAGCATATATAGTCTTGCGAAGATTGGATCACAAAATTTCGTTAACTCATCATTGAACCATATCCTTGGGACAAAAAAAATTGAACCACATACTTGGGACCCAAAGAAAACACATACATAAATAAAAACAAAACATTTACATAAATAAGAGCAGATATTACCCACCCATTAGTTTCTTTTTGGAGTGACCAGCCAGAGAAATGACAGAGTTGGAAGAGAGCAGCCTTCCATTCACTAATTTCTTGTGCGTTGTATCTCCCATTGCTCTCATGCTCTCGGAATGGGTCAGCATACGGGCCCATCCAATTGCGCTGGCCGCCGAACTTGCAAGGAGTGACATCGTAAAACAAAGGAATGGCGATGGTCGGATCCTTACCCGACCTCAGCAGTACTTCGTGTGCAATAAAAGAGCCTTCTCCGAGGCACCAGACAGATTCTGCGTAATTAGTGGAGAATAGGGAATCAGGATCCGACTCACCTGAATTGCGTCCTTTAGGTTTGCAGAGATTTCATCCCCTTTTTCACATGGTCGTTGTCCAGGAACACACGAAAACCTGCTCTGGTGAGGGCGTGGTAGAGATGATCTACAAACACATCGTATCTATAGCTGTGTCTTTCGATCCATTGCAATTATCTAACGATGTGTATATACGACCCGCTACCACCCTCCATTTAATACCTATTAACAAACCACATATTTGTTGCCCTTTAATGGTGAAAAGTGTACAATAACGTGTTAAGCATAAATTCATCCTGAACGAGCTGTTTTATCACAAATATCACGTCCTATGCAAGTCAATGAGTTCCTACCTAATCCTTGATATTCACCGGCGTGATCTGGTCGGGGAATTTTGTTTGGAAGACCATGTGCACCTCTGACGGCATAGATATAAAATAACATAAAATTTTGTCTCTAATGTTTCTTAGACACCACCGAGTCATCGAAGATCGTAGCTAGAAAGATAAAAAGTTTTACAATAGGGATGGTCGTTTCAGAAAGTGTCCATGTCTTGTACAGTAATACAATCGAATTGTGTTTAAGTGAGATTTTTTTGAATTTTTTTGGTTTATTTTTTTAACTAATTTGTTTAGAATCTCGTAGAGATTCATTGAAATCACAAATTTGATGGTTGAATTTTATATAATTAAAGTGCATAAGGGTTTTTTAAGGGCGTATGCATCAAAAAATAGTTTAAATAACACAAATCATGTTTTCACCATAATTTTTGTGGCATCATTCCAACCAAAAATCCAAGAGGAACTTCAAAAATGACACTTAAAAACAACTTTAAAAACAATGCCCATAAACACGTCTAAATTTGAGTTGATATACCTAATAAAAAATATGGACAAGGGGATAAGATTTTTTCGACTCCAAAATTGTGGGTCTTCATTTTGTACGTTTCCTGACAGGTTTTTGGTATAAAATAGGTGAAAATTCACATAAGCAGAAACTGCAATTTCATTCAGTTTAAATTGCAGTGTTAGAATATCCGTGGATAGCCTATTATTATTATTATCCAATTTTAAGGTCACGACCAAGCCAAACACCACATTTGTGTATGAGACCCCCTTGTTTGTGGGACAAGGGACCCACCTCCGCGCAGTGATTTGATTGCTAAGTCTCTGAAGGCACACATAATCTACCCCCCTCTGGTTTTGAACCTGTGACCTCTTAGGAGGAAACACATGCTCTTAACCATTAGGCCCACTCAAACTATTAAGGTTTTTACAATTTCGATATTTTAAAATTTTTCATGATTTCATCCTTCAAAAAAATAAATGTTTGGATGGTCCAACTTGGATAAATATGGAATATTTTTTTTGAAGGCTCGACAATACAATCTTACGGATTAAATAAAGGGTTTGGAAAATTGATTGGCACTTTGGCTATATGTTTATGTTTTTGTTTCATGCCGATTGCTCAGGTTCGCTACCCAAGTTTATGGAGGTTCAATGTGAGGATGCACTAGACGATAGTCAAAAACTGACTGGTATAGGTTTATCCAGGTGTTGTTTCCATTTTCGTTCGATGCCCATCTAGTTCATTACTAAGGTTCGATGCCCAGGTTTGGGGAGGTTCAATGTGATGTGAGAGAGAAAAAAATCTATTGATCAGTAAAATCACATTAAAAATATTAATGTGGTTGATATAGCCTAAGGCCTCATAAATATAACCAAAAAAACTATTGCAACAAGAAGAATGCCTTACCAAAACACACATTTACTTGATTAACCATGTATAAAAAGGTTATGAGTCAAATTTAACTTAAGAAAGAAAAGGTATTATAAATTAACATTATAAATAATAATGAGGAACTTATCATGGAGGAACTTATTAGAATTGGAATAATTTTAATTCCCTAGGAAATTGGTGAATGGGGAGCCACGTGTTACAATTTTTTTTAAATTTAGTAAAAGTAATGGGCCATTTTTCTAAATAAAATTTTCTTATATATAAATGAATGTTATAAATAATAATGAGGAACTTATCATGTAGAAACTTATTAGAATTGGAATAATCTCAAATCCCTAGGAAATTGGTGGGTAGGGAGCCACGTGGTACAAATCTAATTTATTAAATTTATTAAAATTCAATACAACATAACAAACTCTTTAATACCCTAAAGTCATTGATAAACATTAAGAATAAGCATATGCTGAGCATATTCCGTTGAGATTCATTCTAGGCCCTCAATTAAAAAAAAAGGTCAACAAATCCTCATCCAGCTTAAGTTGAAATAAGAAGCCTTTGGAAAATATGCACGCTCAAGACTAGAGGGGAAGAGAGGGTAGGGGTGTCGTGCTTTAGGTTTTATGTCACACAAAAATTGGTACCTTTTAGTAAAATTTTGAAATTAATCTTTCAAGTTTTCAGGGTGAATGTAAGTGTGGTGGTTAATTATGTGATTTATTCTCAGTGAGGTATGTGTGAAAATTATACTAATGACAATTATAAAATGAAACATGGTGAATGGAACTTGGTCAAGACTTTGATACCATGTTGAAATTTTCAGCTACACCAAAAGGCACATGTATGAGTAAACTTCTAAATCGTTACCATTATCTTGAATAAACAATTATTGTCACATTACTTAGAGAATTGTAAATCCAATGATGGGTTTAGAGGGACAGAGCACACACAACAAAGATATAATCAGACAACAGAATTAGGAAGAACACAAGACAAAGACAAGAATGGAGAACACAAAACACAAGCTTTTTCATTACTGGAGGGCCTTGCTTTGGCTTGCATTACACAAGTGATCCGGATTTAAACAGGAACAGAACAAATTACAGAGATAACCATAAACACAGATATGCAGCGGAAATAATACTTCATTTCATTACTGTAAAATACTGAAATATGCTTACAAATAGAAATGGAAATAAACCAACTAGGGCGATGGTAACTTATCTCTGAGAAGAGATGTGGCGACTACATGCCTCTGAACTATGTTACAACGAGGCTCAAAGGCTTATTTATTGTTGAGAGACAATGGAAAGCCCTTAACATCCCAAAACCTAACCCTAGAAGATGAAACGCCACATTGTGGGCCCATTTTGGGTAAGTTGGTACATCAACTTCCCGGGGTCGTAACTTTGGTACTCGATCTTCATTTGATGTGTACAATAGCTCGTTAAAAGATCTATCTGAGAACTACAAATTTGGGAAGAGAAGCATCGGTCCATGGACCCATGTTGCTCCTAGATTTCCCAAAAAACGTTGTTTAGGGCCTCAAAACGACTCCTGAAGTTCAGGACCTGAAAAACTGCTAAAAATAGTAAATTGTGCTACAATTATGGAAACTGAAAAATTGAAAGAGACAGTTGTGGGGGTCCAAGTGGGATTGGTGGGTGGCCACCAACATCCACCTAGATCATTCCTCCCCCCTTAGGAAGCAATGGTCCCCATTGTGTTGAGTTCCTCCATCTGCTAAACTTGGTCCCTGGTGAGCTTATCTGTAATCTTGGATGTGTCCAGTAATGGTGGGAAGAATTGTAGAGGATGGTCCAAATTGAACACTCGATGCAAGTGAAGGAATGGAGGAATCCTGTGCTCCAAAGCATTGTTTCCCACGGCCTTGGTAATGCTGTAAGGACCATGTCGGAGTGGTTTGGGCTTCTGATGGGTTTTGGTAAGGCGTTCTTTCTGCCGATGCAACCAGAATTTGTTGCCCACCTGAAAATTGTGTGGTACCCCTGTGGGTGAGGAGAAGTTGTTCCTGTGTTCTTTTATGACCGTATCCCTTGGTTGCTGTTGTTGCTACGTGGAGGAATCCTTCGCGGGGGTCATGGATGTGGCTACAACCTTCCCCTTACTTTGGGAGCGAACTAGTTAGAAAATGAATTTCCTAGTCTAGGAGATGAGCTTGCTGCCTTTCTTGGCAGTGATCAAAGAGGTGACAGTAGGTGGGGCTACCTCTGATATCCTGTATAATGAATTACATAAAGAAATAATGATAGCACGAGGCCTTGACTCATACAAAACATGTCGCCTCCATAGGTATAGCTGACCTAATATTACATCACAAACATCCAGAGGTGTAACATCACACAATACCTCATCTGTGAAGGGTTTGATGCTGTAAGGAAGGCGACACTACTGGTGAACGCGAAGATCTCGTCCTTGGTGAAGCCACCCAATATTGTACGATTGTGGGTGTGGTGTAGTTGGTAGGCCCAACCGCTTCACGATCTCTATTGAAATGAGGTTCTTTTGGCTCCCACTGTCAACAATGAATTGCAGCAGTTCACCCTTCACCCACATCTATGAGTGGAAAAGATGTTCCCCTTCCTCTGGATCTTTGGCCTCATTCTTTTGGATCTTGGCAGTGGAAACAGTGACGCTGGGCTCCACATCAATGACCTGCGTCCCTTTTCCATTCCCCTTGTCAGGTTCTGGCTTAGGGTCGGAACATGCATTTGATTCAGAAGCCTTCAACTCGGCCACCAACGACTTCTTGGTCCGACACTCACTTGTGTTATGAGTGGGACCCTTGTGGAACTCACACCACTTTCCTGTGTCCTTCTTCGACTTCATGGTTTTGTTCCTTTCTTGCGGCTTTGACAGGTTGTCTTGGGTCAACTCAGCTTGGCTTTGTCCTTTGGTCCTTGGATTTGTAGATCCAAAGTCTTGCTTCTTCTGTTTGAACTTTTGCTCGATTTTGATAGCGTATTGGTATGCTGTGCCGAGTGAGGAGATGTTCAGGAACTCCATTTCTTCCTGGATGTACCTATGTAGGCAGCCATGGTATTTGAGTACCAGATGTAGCTCAAAATATTTGATACCCAATTGTGTGCGAAGGGTATGAAAAATGTTGGTGAACTCTGGCACATCTTGTTCCCTTCCCTGCTGCAGCATGGCCCACTTTATGTATTTGTCCTACAGGGTAATACTGCTCCTTAATGGCATCCCGGAATGAATTCCAAGTGGGTGCAACTGAAAATAGTGAGTTCGTACTTTCATCCTTCTACTCGCAGTAGGTTTCCCACCAATCCTTGACGTGGGGGGCTGCTTTGAGAGGAGGAAAAATAATATTTTCTTGACTGGAAAAATCATGAACAGAGAAATGCCCATCTAGCAAATTTAACCATTTATCTACGACACCTACGTCTATTTGACCCTTGAATATGGGTATTTCAAAATTAACTTGTACCTTAAATGGTGTGGCATTTCTAGAGTAGCTATTGGAAGCCGATGTGTTGCCTTTGGGTAGCCGTTGAAGGATCTGGGCAAAGCTGTCCATCATCACATTCCTTTGCCACTCGAGAGCTTCTTCGAGCAAGATTTTGATAGGATCTCCTACCCCCTCATCTTTATTTTCATCCGCCATGGGAGGCCGTCGGGATTTGCGAGGCTGATCTTGCAAAGGTTCAACCAGATCAAGCCCTAGCTCCTTATATCCCAAACTTGTTGGGGACATGCAAAGAAAAACTGAGAAAAAGAAGACCCCTATGATACCACTGATCCGGATTTAAACAGGAACGCAACAAATTACAAAGATAACCATAAACACAGATATGCAATGGAAATAATACTTCATTTCATTACTGTAAAATACTCAAATATGTTTACAAACATAAATGGAAATAAACCAGCTAAGGCGATGGTAGCTTATCTCTGAGAAGAGATGTGCCAGCTACGTGCCTCTGAACTATGTTACAATGAGGCTCAAAGGCCTATTTATTGTTGAGAAACAATGGAAAACCCTTAACATCCCAAAACCTAACCCTAGAAGATGAAACGCCAAATTGTGGGCCTTGTTTTGGGTAAGTTGGTACATCAACTTCCCGGGGTTGTAACTTTGGCACCAGATCTTCGTTTGATGCATACAATAGCTTGTTAGAAATATCTATCCAAGCACTACAAATTTGGGAAGAGCATGATTAGACCATGGACCCATTTTGTTCCCAGATTTCCCAAAAAACGTCATTTAGGGCCTCAAAATGGCTCCGAAAGTTTAGGACCCGAAAAGCTGCTAAAAATAGTAAATTGTGCTACAATTACACAAATTGAAAAATTGAAAGAGACAATTGTGGGGGTCTAAGTGGGACAGGTGGATGGCCACCAACATCCACCTGGATCAACAAGAAAAGACAATATTACACATTTATAGATGGGAAAATGGTTCTAGATTTTTCTTCATGTGAAAGACATGGTCACACAATGAAGCCTGAAAGTCAATCACAGTGGGAAGAATTCGATGTGTTAGGTTCAGTGTCGGCATTGCGGTGATGACTGAAGACTGTGTCAATAGTAACTTTCAGCATAAGATGACGCCAATGTCTTCATTAGGTCTTCACGTTTATCATTCTCCCACTTGAAGCTGAATGAAGAATTCTGAATCTAGTCACATTGATTCCTACCATGCGTCTACATAACTCATGATTATTTCTTTGTAGAATCTTAGTGAGAATATCAACAAGGTTCTTACCTCTATGGATCTTTTCCGAGGATGTCCTTCCTCCAATACATGCCGGATCCAATGGTACCTTAAGTCTTAGTTTTTTAAGTGAAGTGCTTGGTTTTTCGCCAAGTGAATAACACTCTGATTATCACAATATAACACATACTTGTCCTGCTTTATTCCCATCTCTCCTAAGAATCATTGCATCCACAACATCTC